>JAXQQM020074585.1:0-25533 GCA_034641835.2 Pinus albicaulis
ACGAGTTCATTGTAATGGCCGTTGCTAGGGTTATGCTCTGCCTGCGGCTGTCGCCAATACATTGAAGCGCCCGGGTTCACTTTCCATTGAAGTTGATGAGTTTCCATTACCTTTCACGACGTTGGAAATTTCTCTCATTTGACCATTACCAAGCATGGAAAGCATGGGTTGAAGGCATCACAAAATAATGCAGACGCCGACAGTTCTGAGGATGCAAGATGCACAGGTTCAAAGGCAGTGGGAAAATACACTGCCGCCAATAGATACGCTGCCGACGCATCTAAACCTGCGGATGCCCTCCACGACCACGAAGGCTCGACTCGATTTCAACTGGGTTTTGTAGGGGGCCGCTGTTATTTCCGGATCTGTTCCATGGGCTACCCCATCAGCGCCATTAAGGCATTGCATGCGGACTCTTTTGGATTCTTTCCTGCTCCAAGCCCTCAAGAAGGGCGTGAAGAGTCTGACAGTCTTTTCTCTCAGAACGAGGGGCGCTGCACAGGGATCGGTATGCAGGGGCAGAAAACGCCGCCCTTTTTTGCTCTGCCTCCTTGTCCATCGGTTCGGCTCTGAGACGGCGAGTCTGTCTCCCGGAGCTGATGCGTTGGCCTCCTCAGCAGCTCTCAGGCAGATTTAATCTTGGAATCGACAGAAATCCTAGCTCGGTGGTAACACAGCAGACATAAAAAATCTACTCTGCTTCTTACCAGATCCAAATTTCACAACCCTCTGGCAAGACCATTCTGCTGTGGGTTCGCTCCTCAGAGTTGGTGCTGACTCTCAAATTAAATCTGGAACGTAGGATTGGGATTCCCTCAGCTCTTCAGCGACTTCTCTTTCGAGGTAAACAACTTGAAGATCCTCTGTCCCTCTCTGCTTACAGCATTAATAAGAATGACTCTTTAGTGCTAACCCTTCGGTTGAGAGGTGGAGCTGCTGGGCAGTCCTCCTCCGCTCCTTCCTTCTCATACAAAGATGCGGTTCACTCGGAGACCCCCAAACCCCCTGAAGCCCTTAAACCAAAACCTTTTTTGGTTGACAAGCTTGAGGAGGTTCCCTCAGTTGAGTTTTCCCATGAAGATATTGCAAATGATCTTCATACATATGCAGAAAGAGCTATAATTTGCAGATTTAATGGAATGTGGCCGCGATCAAAGGATCTCTATGACTGGATCCATGCTAACTGGACCCACCATTGCAAAGTCAACTTCTGTTCAAAGGGGTATTTCATAGTACTGTTTGATAATCTCAAGCACCACAAAAAGGCTATTCAAGAAGGTCCTTGGTTCATGGGAACTGCAGGGCTCTTCTTAACTCCTTGGTTCCCAGAATTTGACCCAGCAACTGCTGTCATCACCAGGACACCTGTTTGGATCAGGCTCCCCAACTTACCAGCCCACCTATGGCATGTAAGAGTCTATAAGACGATTGGCAACACCTTGGGCAATTTTCTGATGGGAGATTATTGGCGGGAAAGAAAAGGTCTTTACACATATGCTAGAATATGTGTGGAATTAGATTTAAGCAAGGGACTTCCAGACCAAATCAATATTAAGATTAACGACATTGTTTGGACTCAGCCGCTGGATTATGAGAATACTGCCTTCCGCTGCCGACACTGTCACGAAACAGGGCATCTGCAGAACTCATGCCCAGCTCTCCCAGAAAAATTGAAAAAGATGAATATTTCCAAGCCCAAATCCAAGCAATGGGCTCCATATTCTCCGCCTCCTGCAGCGGACTCGGATTCCTCTTGCTCTGACGATGAAGGTAGTGATGCCGATTCGGGCCAGAATCAGTCAATGAACATCCCCACCGATTCTCAGTCGCAACCTCCTGATGCTTCCGTTGCTCAGGAGCGAGCTCATGTGACCTCCTCTTCCGACTCTGATAAGGAGGCCCCTCCTCAGGAGAACTCTGGTCTTCAGGTAGTTTTAGCTCATTCCCCCCAGGATGGATGGGTTAAAGTCAGTAAAAAGAAAGGGAAAAAGCTTCGTGTTGAGGCCTATGCCCACTCTGGGTAGTTTTCAGTCTTTTTGTCTTTCAATGTTTTCTTGTACTTCCTTGCTTGTTTCACTCCTTCTCCAGGGCCGAGGTTGGTAGTTTTACCATTTCCGGTTGCTAGTTTTCTGTTTCTCATGATTGTATCACCATCTTGTACTATATTTCAGCTTAATAGAATCAGTCTTATTCAGAAAAAAAAAAAATGGTCTGTGCTTAGATTACCTGAAAATCCAGGTTTTGGTCTTTGATGGGTTCTCAGCAATAGGTTTCAATTCCGTCCTGAATGGCTTCAAACTAGGCCAGCAAAGGCTTCTGGACTCTTTTCTCGCAATTAAACAACAATAGTCAAATAATGGTTGTGGTATTTTTTTGCACATATCGCTCGCTCCCCTCCGTGTTCGCTAGCTTTAGTTGCAGGGTGTTTCATCGCAGCGCCCCTCGTGGCTATCGCGCTCGCGTCAAATTTGACACCTGGGGATTCGATCATGGAGCCCAGCGGGGGCTCTGCCCCCCTCTCCAATCTGCCTCCTGAAGTGCTTGCGTTCCGTGCTTTGGTAGCTGCAGGTCCAAAGCGAGCCCCTTTGGCTATTCAACAAAAGTTCATTAAGAATATGGAATTGATCCCTTGAGTTGCCCTTCCAAAAGAAGAGACGTGTAAAGTGGCTTTGAATCTGGTCGAGAGAGGCCTTATTGGCCAGTTCACGGGCCTCTGGCCATCTCCCAAGTCAGTAGAAGACTGGACTCAAAGAAACTAGGAGCCATTGATTAAAGAGGGAGTCAAACGCTACTTTGTTGGCAAAGGATTCTTTTTCTTTGTGTTTGAAAACCCGAAAGATAGAAGCTTAATATTCAGAAATGGCCCATACTTCATGGGACAGCAGGGATTGTATTTGAACAAATGGTCCCCAGACTTTGATCCTTCCCAGGATGTCCCCTCTGCAGTCCCGGTATGGGTGAGGCTCCCCCATTTGCCCCTCCATTGCTGGAACCAAAAATCCCTTGAGATCATCGGAAATGCGTTGGGTAAATACATAGACCAAGCTACAAGAAAAGACCAGTACTCTTGTGCTCGCATCTGCGTCGAAGTTGACCTAGAGGAGGGGTTACCGGAAGCAATCAAGCTCACTGTTGTCGGGTGGACGCATGTACAGGAACTGGACTATGAACAGCTCCCCTTCAAATGTAGACATTGTCATGGGCACAGACACTTCGCCAAGCATTGCAAGAAAAAGGCCGAGGAGCAACCAGACAAACAAAATGGGGATCAATGGACTCTAGTTCAAAAAACAGTCCATCCAAAAAAAGGTGCTGGTAAAGGAAATACGACAGGGACTCCAAGCAATTCCAAGCCTAACCAGGAAGATGAAGCAACCCCAAAAGGAACAGAAAGCAATCAGATCAATCCAGCAGTCTTAGATAAGGAAAATTTGGCGCAGGAAGAAATTATCCCCCCAAGCAAAGAAGGAGGGAAAGCTATTCAGATCGAAGCCACCCAAGGCAGCCCATCTAATCCCTCATATGAATAAGTCACAAGGAAAAAAGAAGTAGAAAGCTCAGGATCCTCGGAGGATGAAACTTATGAGCGTCCCTCTAAAAGAGCAGGAAGGAAATCCCGCAAAGAAATGAGGGAAGAAGAGGCTGAAAGACTCAAAACTCAAGGAAGTCAGGCCACAATAGAAATTTCCATTGGACGAAATACCAGACTGAGGCCTTCCAAGGGAGGCCCCAACACTCCCTTAAGTATATATTGAAGCTCGTCTCTTGGAACTGCAGAGGACTGGGGAATCCCTCTAAAATAGAAGCAGTCAAGGACCTCTTGAAAACAGAATCCTCAGACATTCTCATGCTCCAAGAGACAATGATAGAAGGGCAAGCCCTCCTAGATATCAGCAAGTCAAAGTGGAATAAATATACAGGCAAGGAATTCAGCGCTAGGGGCACCTCTGGAGGGTTGGCAACCCTCTGGTCAGAATGCACCTTCCAGCTGCTCAAATTTCAAGAATCCCAGCATTTGATCTTCACGAAACTCATACATAAAGCTAGTAAGTTGATCATTTCCCTATGCAATCTATATGTTCCTGTAAATTACTCTGAAAAAAGAGAATGCTGGAACTCTCTCTCAGTGTTTTTAGAGCAACTCTCCCCCAACAACATCATCTTAGCTGGAGATCTTAATATAGTATTGAAAGCAAAAGAGAAGAGGGGTGGCTCCAGCACCAAAGATCCCATGTTGGCCACCATGGAGGAGCTCTCCCAGACTTGGGATATTTTAGACTTCACTCCTGTCCGTGGGCTTTTCACTTGGTCAAATAATCGGGTTGGTCAGGACCACATCTTTGCCCGCCTGGACCGATTCCTGGTTCAAAGCGTCCTTATGATGAACAAAAATATCATCACCACAAAAATTCTGCCTAAATTGACTTCAGATCACAAGCCAATTTAGCTCCTCCTGGAAGATGAAGAAGATCTGGGTCCCATTCCTTTTTGTTTTAGCCCTCTTTGGATAGAGAGAATGGGCTTCTTGGAGACTGTGAAAGTTGCATGGGCTAAACCCTTCTCAGGCTCCTCTAGCTACATTTGGGAACAAAATTTGAAGGCTACAAAACATGCACTGAAGGAATGGATAAAAAAACCAGATCCCACTCCAACCATTCAAAGAAAAGAGGCAGTTCTCAAGTTGCAGTCCCTGCAAACAGATATGGAAAACAAAGATATCACAACAGGGCTCTTGGAAAAGGAAGTAAAAGCTCAACGATCCACTTACCAATCCTTTCGAGCTGAGGAAGAATACTGGAGGATAAAATCCAGAAGTCTGTGGTTAAAGGCAAGTGATCGGAACACCTCTTTTTTCCACTGACAATATAGAGCAAGACTGTCTCGGAATCACATAGCTGAAATCAAAACATCGGAGGGCCAAATCTTAAAAGGTTTCACCCAGGTTAAAGACACTGCTGAAACTCATTTAAGGAATCTATACAACGATGGAAACCAAGGCAATGACGAGGAAGTTGCTGACTTCCTCTCTAATATCCCTTCTCTCGTCAACCCTGAAGATAATACAACTCTTTGTAGTCCCATTTCTGAGGAGGAAATTATCAATGTAATCTGGTCCATGGAAGCTGACAAGGCCCCTCGGCCTGACGGATTTACAATCCATTTTTATAAATCTTGTTGGGACATTATCAAATCAGACTTCCTTAAAATGATAAGAGGCTTCATGAAAAAAGCTAAGATAGGAGGAGGAACCAACTCCACCTATCTAGCTTTAATTCCTAAGGAAACCAATCGTGAATCATTTGCAAGATTTAGGCCTATATCGTTGTGTAATGCATCTTACGAAATCATAGCCAAACTCTTAGCAAATCGAATCAAGCCCCTGCTCAAAAGACTGATCTCCAGTTCTCAAGGCGGATTTGTGGAGGGCAGGCACATTATGGACAATGTTATTCAAGTCCAGGAGACCATTCATTCAAGAAAGTAGCGAAGAGAAAAAGGTATGTTGATCAAACTTGATATGGCGAACGCCTTTGATAGAGTTAATTGCTTGTTCCTTTGCAAAGTTCTTCTCTCTTTTGGCTTCTCTCATCATTTTGTTCAGCTCATAAAAGCGTGTATCGATAACCCGTGAATTGATCCCCTAATCAATGGACATCATACCAATTTCTTCCAAGCGCGGAGAGGCACCAGGCAGGGATGCCCTCTCTCTCCCTTCCTGTACATCCTTATGGCGGACTTCCTTAGTAGAAAACTCTCAGAAGAAAGAATTGCTGGCTCCCTCCCGGGCCTTAAACCTTCCAATGGATCAGCCCCTCTGAATCACGCTCTCTTTGCAGATGATTCCCTACTCCTTGGAGGTGCTTCTACCAGAATTGCGAAATCCTTCGACTTTGTTCTGAGAATTTATTGCAGGGTTTCTGGCGCTCTTGCTAATGAGAGTAAAAGTGAAGTCTTCAGTTGGAATATAGATCAGCAAGAGATCACTAACATTTCAAAGATTCTTGGGTTCAAAGGCCACGATCAATGGGACAGGTTCAAGTACCTTGGTCTTCCTATCTCCTCTGGCGTGAATAAGAGGTCTCTCTGGAATGATATAATTAGCAAAATAAAATCTAAAATCTCTATATGGGGAGGCTACTGGTTAACAAAAGGCAGCAAAGTCATCCTTATCAAAACTCAGTTGTCCGCTCTTCCAATTTATCAAGCAACCTTTCTTCTTGCTCCAAAAAATGTAATGGAGCAGATCTCTAATCTCCTTAGGGATTTCTTATGGCAAGGTGGGAAAGGCAATGACAAAAAAATGCATTTAGTTAACTGGGACTTGGTGAAGACGCCGATTGCTAAGGGTGGACTACAAATCCGTGATCCCTCCCTAGTCAACACAGTGCTAGGAGGAAAGATATTGTGGAAGATGATCCACGATCCCACTCATCCTGTCAGTGTAACATTACGGTCAAAATACGCAGACAATGATGCCCTTAGAAAAATGCAGTTGGACAGTTCTGTAAATTGCACGCAGGTCTGGAGGCTCTGCTGCAAAAGTAGTAATTTTTTCAAAAAATTCACGTACAGAATTCCTGGTAATGGTAAGCGCACTCACCTGTGGCATGATCGCATCATGGGGTGCGAGCCTTTGGCAGATAATGAAGAAATTGCTGACCTAAGAAATTGGCTGGAAAGAGTAGGGGTAAACAGTATTTTCGAACTGTCAAACTGGGACTATCGTGGTGATTGGGCAGGCTGGGAATTTCACGGAGTCCCTGCTCGTTTAACCGCTCAACAGAACTTGCTTGAGGATCTGCTGGAGGACGCCGCTCCGGTCAACCGATTCATGAAAGATAGTTGGGGTTGGGGCCAGGCAGGAGTTTATACAACAGCAGCGGGCTACATAGCTCTTTAGGGTTCTAAGAACTGCAATCAAACTCTTGCCTTCTGGAATCAGGTTTGGGAGCCTTTAGCTCTACCAAAAGTAATTTTTTTCTTCTGGACGCTGGCTCACAATAAACTTCTAACGGGAGATAATCTAGCAAAAAGGAAGATCGTAGGGCCACATAGATGCGTGATTTGCAGATGTAATCTCGAAACTGCCCAGCATCTTTTCCTGGACTGTCTCTTCGCCAAAGAGGTGTGGGCTCTAATTCTTAAAGACTTTCAGATTTCTTTCCCTTCTCAGATCATTGTCTCGGACCTCTTTGCCTCATGGAGTACCTGTTACCCTCAACGAATCCCTCCCAAGTCATTCTGGCGCAAGGTATGGATAGTTCTCCCCAAATTTGTTTGTTGGCAGATTTGGTTGGCTTGTAACCAACAGATTTTCAAAGATTTGCAGCATTCTCCGACTCAAGTTGTTGCAAAAGCCAAGTCACTCCTTGTGGAAGCTGCACAACATCAATATTACAAAGAAGACCCACTGCTCACGCCAGAAGAAAAGAGGTGGCTTGCTCTTGAGCCACACTTTCGTAAGTACCTCCTCATCCCCCAGAAAGCTAATCCGGACTGGCGAAAAAGAGATCCAGATGATATCTTCCAAAATTGGTGGAGGTCTCAAAAATTAACCACTATTTTCTTTGATGGGGCGTCCAAAGGGAATCCCGGTGCTACAGGTGCTGGTGGGGTCATCTACTCCTCGAATGGGACACTCATAGATTCTTTCTGCTTGGGTTTAGGTCTGAAAACTAACAATCAAGCTGAGATCCTCGGGCTTCTCAAAGCTTGTCTTATTGCTAGAGATAAAGGTGCTAAAGACCTCCAAGTTTTCGGAGACTCAGAGATTTTAATTAAAAAATTAATCATGGAGGACCTTTTCAGCAATGCTGGCCTCAACAAAATCTTGGGCAGATTGAAGAGAGTCTTACTAGACTTTGATTCGTACAAGTTTTATCATATCCTTAGGAATTCTAACAGTGAAGCAGATCGGATGGCGAACAAAGGTTGCTCCCTCATGAAAGGGATGCTAAGTGTAAATGGGGAAAGTACCTTCCAAAATCCTTGAAAATGTAATATCTCAAGAACAGCATAAGAAGGATAACAGCTATGTAATAGGGGTCGCCACGGAAAAGACCCATTCTCTTTTCCTCATATAAATAAAATTTCATACCCGTTACAATTAAACAACAATAGTCAAATAATGGTTTAGGGTGGGTTTTATTACTTTTGACCAGAAGTCGTCAATCATATGGCATGGGCTTTGATTTTCAAACATTGGTGGTTTCATCGCATAGCGAAAAGGTGGTATGGTGGGTTATCGCATCGTAAAAAGAAGATTGGTAGTTTTAGGATGTGGGATGCGATAAGACGTGGGATTTCCACGTGGCATGGGAGCGCGGGTGTGAAACCACCTATTTCACCCCCCCCCCCCCACATGGCATTAAAAATTGGACTGTCAGGGGTACGAAAGCGCTTTTTGGTTGTTAGATCTGATAGGATGGATTAGGCGGATTGATAAGGTGGGGGGTTCTGATAAGTGGGACCCGGGGATATTTTCTGCGGAGGGGTATAATATATATGCGAAAGTTTTATAATATATGTGGGTTGTTGATTAATATAGTGGGGTCGGGTAATATATTAAAGTGGAAGGGTTTATATGGAGGGGTTAATATGTTAACAGGGAGTAATATGTGCAGGGTTGAAGTAAAGTGGGACCTAGGAAATTAATATAGTGGGGGGATTTAAATGAACTATAGGCTAAAATATTATAATAGGGGTATTGTATTGAGAGGGGAATTAGATCAAAAGGGAATTGGGGCCCAATAAATACTTTAGCGCTTTGAAACTATGCAAAAAGTGGGTTTTGCAAGTTTTAGTTGAAAAATGCAGAGTTAGTAAAGGGGAAGGGGTTTTTCAAAGGGAAATGGGTTTTTAACTAGGGAAAGGGGTTTTAGGAAGGGAAAAGGAGTTTATAGGAAGGGAAGAGGGTTAGGATAAGGGGAAAGGGGTATTTTACAAGGGGAAATGACTTCCAAGAGTGAAAATAGGAATTTTAGCAAGGGGAAGGGGATTTAGGAAGATATTAGTGATATGAGATGAACTAATTAATGCTTTTCATTACTTGTGAAAGTAATATACCTACCCTTTTTTTACCCTAATATTTTTTACTTCCTTTATTGGGTGCATTTGAGCTTGCTGACCATTTTATTTTCTTTTAAGAAACAAACTAACATATTTCTAACCTTATATCCTCCATTGGCTCAGATTAAACTGATGAGATCATTTTTATTCTCTACCTTACTACTGATCTGCCAAGATTAAATGGTTTGGCCAGATATTTATTCACTAAATATCATGACATGAAATTTAAAAGCATGAATGAATCAAGATAAAATTGTATGATCATCATGAATTGTGGCATTTTGGACAAGCTGCACACAATTTTATTTGCATAAAGTAAACTAAGAGTAGTGGCATTTGAATGTGAAACACTTTTAGGATCTATTTTTGTTTCTTTTTGTGGGGTTCATACTTTATATTCTTTTTTGATATTATTTTCTTTTGGTTCTTTGATTTTTATTTTAGGACATACCCTCTTTTAGTTTTTTAATATGGGAAAACATTTGCAGAAAATTTATGTAAAATATTACAAGACTTAACACAGTCAATTAAAAATTATGATCCCTATTATTATAGGACCCTAACATATATGACATCACTTAGGTCTTGGATCCATTATTTAAACAATTACAAGTAAATAGTACTTGAAATAACCTTGACGTGAACTAGTCATTTAAACATACTTATAACCAACATACAACCATGGAAATAACAGAGAGATAAAAACCATTAAACCCACATATAAATAAGTATAAAAGAAAGAGAAATTAAATATAGGAAATAACCAACTAGGTTCGAGACTTCCATGTACCACCCAACCATAGACATGGTTGGGCCAAATCTCTCTTCAGCCAGTCACCCATGTGCCATATTCCAAGCATGAATGTGGGATATCATGGATAAACCAATCCAAAAACAACCAATGGAATCCAGAGGTAAAACCACCTCCACCCTCACCATACTGTGACCATACCAAAACCGGTGCTTCCATCACAAAACCAAATCAAACTTGGAATTCCATCTAGAATCCATCACTATCCTTGAGGAATTTTTTGTCTCTCAAGATTTACCACAATCCAATATCAGATCACTAGGCCCTAAACCTAGACACCACCCTTAGGCTTTACCGTGTATCTTGCAAAAAATGGTCAAGGGACTCCTAGGCCTTCTAGAATGTTCCTTGAGACCACCTCTGCCCCGGATTCAGAAATCCATACTACAATTCCAAAGCTCAAAACCGAGATCAAAAACCCAACACACCATGGCATCCAGAAAAAGGCAAGGCAAGGTTGAAAGCCACTGTCAAAACTCAAAAAAAACCATGCCATCAACAACAAAAGAACCAAATACCAACATGCATAAGCCATGTGTTGGGGTTCCTATGTTTTGGCAGATTTGGCAATACCAAAAGATAAGACAACATCAAACCACTTTGGGGCCCTAGGATCTAGCCCTCCTGGACCCGGAGAGGGATCTCTCCAATAAAACAAAGAATGATATATCTTTGAAAGCTCAAATGAGATGTTAGGCTAGTTATGAAGCACAAAGGGGGGTTTTAAATGATTTGGTTGGTTGGTTGTTGGGTTGGTCATGAGATCATAGACTGAGAAAGTAATGGGAGAAAAGGAACAAAACAACAGGATGTTTCAACAAAGAGGATAGGTCAAGAAAGTGCCATCCATTGGGCTATGGAGTCATGAAAGGGAATTACTTGCAACAAGTAGCCAAGGCCTTCAGAGGAAAAGTCATCTACACTAAAGGATCCTTTTAGATAGATGGTGGGATGGAACATTAAGGATTAAAAGTGAAAGAAGGAAAGCAACCCAATTTTTGTCTATAGATCAGGTCAGAGGTCATTTAACTCCAGACCTGCTTGGGCATACTCAAAAGGTGACTCTCAAGGAGTCACAGGCTGACTTATAGATGGACAGTCATTTAACTCCAAATCGGCTTGGAAATCTTTAGCATGCTCCAAGGGGAAACGGAGATAAGTTTAACAGAGCCGGGGTGAGGTGGTCTATATATGGAGAAGGACTTTGAACCTTCAATGCTTTGACTGTATTAATATCTAGAAGAAAACCCCTAATTCATACATCATTACTTGACATGTGGAACCTTTACTGCTTTGGTTAAATTAGCTGAATTTACTCTTAGATAACACATCTGTTGAGAAAACATTTAAGGCGAGAAAGCGAGAGACATAGAGATGCATTTACGACCAGCAACAACCCCCCTTTTTTATTTAATATTAGTAATAATACTAAATAAATGAGGAACCTTAGTTTAAAATCCAAAAAAATCAATTAGGATTTGTTTGCCTTTTCAAATAAAACTTTCTATCATAAACCTAATCCCTTAGAAAGAATATCAAGAAACACTTAAGTTTATGATAGATTATAATAAAATTACTCTTTAAACAAGATAGCGCATCCATAACAAAAATGGTATATATCTTTTATAAAACGCATTGGTCGCAGATCGCATAGCGCAGAAAACAGAAATGATTAATGAATATCTTTTGCGCTCTTTTCAATTATGCGCTTTTGCGATTTTGCGATATGCGCTTTTGCGCTATTGCGCAATTTCTGCTTTTGCGCTATTTTCATAACTACGATAACTTCATTTTGCGACATTCCGACATTGCAATATTGCGGCATTGCGATATTGCGCAGCAAATCGCAGATCGCAATGTCGCAGATTCATGTAGGCGCGCTATCCCAAGGCAATCTTCCCATATGTCAAATCCGTTATGCGCTTTAATGATTAAAATTAAATGATTGGATTGATTATTAATGGTAAATGATATTGTGTTTAGATTGAAAGTCCTTTCACAATTAAAATATTATATTTCATCTGCTTTCACATTCAAAACAATCTCATCACCTTTCTTATATCATTACTCTCATTTACTCGTAAAACGCAGGCACGAAGGAGCAAACGTCTATACAAAGCTTCAACTAAACACTATGGGTAAGAAGGAGAAGAGCTCAAATTCTGAAAACAAAGAAATGGCTTCGCTATATGCAGACACCGCCTGTAACAAGGATGTCGGTATATCCACTTGGGAAGGAATGTATAATCTGTTAGAAGAAGAAAACCCTGTGGTGATAAAAGTTGCAGCTACAGCAGGTTCCAAGAATACGTCTGAAGCAACCCTTAGAGACTTGGCTTGCTCATTTCTGCATAGAATATCAGCAACGCCAAGGATTCTCCCATATGCAGACATGGTGAGATGGGTGCTGGATAGCACTGATATTTCAGACAGACAATTCAAAACTCCATCTGAAGAGCTAATCGGGTCATTCACCATAGAAGATCTGAGATTAATGTATAAGTTGCC
Source organism: Pinus albicaulis (assembly GCA_034641835.2). Classification (NCBI taxonomy): domain Eukaryota; kingdom Viridiplantae; phylum Streptophyta; class Pinopsida; order Pinales; family Pinaceae; genus Pinus; species Pinus albicaulis. Next base: position 12,389 of record JAXQQM020074585.1, read on the forward strand.
AGAACCTCAGGCGACTTACAACAAACAATTCATGGAAGATTTTGCCAAAGAACATGCAAATTTGGCAGAATGCACAAAGGAGTGGACCAAAAGAAGTGAACCATTGAAGAAAAACAAACAAGGTATGTACAACACAGGTTCACTTACCTCTCCTTATTGTTTTACTGCTGCCATGTTATGCAGGTTTTTTGGAAAGCCTGACATAAATATGATCTTACCCGAATGGCTTCCTTTGATGAATGCGGCTGTTAATTCTACAATTGTAGACTGGGCCAAAATCCTATCTGATAATTTGACCACTGCTATTTTTCACTACCGGTCTAAACGAAATGTTTCTCAGCGGGTTTATCTGCCTTTTTATTTATCTGCTTATGTCATGGACGCCATCTGCTATGTCTCTAAATTCCCTGTGATGGGTTGGAAATGGACTATCCACGATCCTTTGCCTATTCATGTGTACCATAAAGAACTATGGGAGTCTAAGTTTGTCCCCCATTTTTACCAAATTTGTCATGGAATAATGCTGCCATTGTACAGAACATTGTATAATAAGGATGCCCCAAGGTTATCCTCGGAAACAGAGGTTGATATTCTCCCCGTCGCGAGATGGTTTGGAGAAGAATTTTTCACCTATATTAGGGTTTTTGGAAGTTATGCTTCTCCCCATGTATTACCCCTATATGTTCCAGATAGGCTTGTAGCTCGGGAAATTGCTTATCAGACCTGTGGCCAGGGAGGTATAACAAAAGATTTGAAAGAAAAGAAAAAGGGCATTTGGCCACAATTTCCCGTAAAATGTGGAACATTTTCACTATTTGATATTGGTCATGCATTTCAAGAGATAGGCAACGTTACATGCCTACAGCTGTTCAAATTCTCGAGAAGGTTATTCGACCCAAATGATATTGTTAAGAATTTTACCAATGCAATCAAAGTAAGGGAATTTTCCGGGGAACGGGATCTTTTTGATGATATGTTCCAAGCAAGAAATTCATTCAAAGAAGTTTTGAATTCAGCTCAAGCTCAGCTATCTCCAGAGGAATTTCAGGAATTCAAGCTTTACAGAGAAAGAATACTAATTCCTATTCCTTTGGATAATCTACGCTTAGAGCCCGCAAGGGAGCAAACTCCTAGTGTTAGTCTTAACGGCAGTTCAAGTACAGGTAAATCTAAATCAAAATCTGACAGAGATTCTGAACACTCCAATAAGTCTAAAGAAAAGGAAGATAAAATGGAAGAATCCATTAAATATTCTGCACAATCTAAAGAACTTACTCAACAGCAAATTTTGACTTCTCAACAGACAAATCCTCCTCCAACCAATGTACAGCAATAGCCAGTCACCATTGAGTTAGACAAAGAATGGGAAACCTTTAACCAATTGATTAATGTAGAAGGACAGAATGTACAGACCCCTGTCCAGACAACCAAAGTTTTGAATACAGGAACAAGCAACACAGTCACAGTGACAGAGCACATACCAATCACACCCTCCTCTGAAATTGTACTTAATGTAGAGGAAATTCCTCCTCTGGATGTATTCTACAGCCCAAAATACAAAGCAGTAGTGAAGAGACAGAGAAAAAAGAGAAAAATAGAAAGTGCAATTGCTACTAAAGCAGAACAAGTAAATGTTCTGTGGAAAGATCCTGCCACAGAGCCTACTCATAATCTCACTAAGTTAACTCAAATAACAGGAGCTTATGCTTCTGCAACAATTGATAAAGCAGTTGAGATACAAATTTTGTTGAATGAAAAAGAAGAACAGGTAAAAGCTCTGCAACAACAATTGCAACAGGTACAGGCCAATAAGGAAGCACAATTGAAACTTGAAGAGTTACAACAACAACTTCAAGAAATGAAAATAGGACATCAAAAAAGATTGGCTGATAAAGACAAACAAATACAGATTATCCAAGATCAGCATAAAGATGATCCTAAGCTTCCAGAATTCATTTCAGAAACTATCTCTTTGAACAATCAACTACTACAACAAGAGGAAGTTTTCTGCCAAAAAGTCTTGCAATGGAATTCTTTGTGCCAAGAGAGCGATAAAATCACAAATCATGTCGTAGATGTACGAAATGATTATGATTTGATTAATGAAAAGATCAATGATTATCTGGCATGGCAAAAGACAGAAGAAGGCAGAAAAGCTGGTGCACCCATTGTTAATGAAAACCATAAAGAAATATTGTTCAATAACCGGGATGCACAAATCAAAAGGGCAGAAAAGGCAGCAAAGGAGGCGGCTACAGCGGAAAACACTCTTATAGATTGTTTAAATGACAATTTACACAAAGCTAATTTGATTCCTGAAACTGTTCCAGGATATCTCCCACAGGCAAATCAACTGCAAACAGAATGGAGGCAAAAGGCAGAAGAAAGAGCAAAATCTATCCAAGGGCTGACAAGATTGAATTGGGACTCATACTGGATGTACTTGGTGAAGCCACACAGTCAGCACAGTGCGCTTAATTGTATCATCAATGTTACAGAGAAGATTGCTCCTACGCTTGCCGACTCTGTCTTTTCAGGACAGTTGAATTCTGAAGTCGGTCAACCACATCTTCTCAAAACTATGCTAGATGCCTGCAAGTTTAAAGATCAAATTCATAGATAGATAGATTTAGTTTTAATTTCACTATATTTTAGCCTAGGAAAAGGACGGTCATTGAACCGAATCCTTAATTTTTGTAATAAACTATTTTTAGATTTAGCTAAGTAGTATTTAAACCCCTCTCATGCATTTAGAGAGGGGTCCCGGATCTTAATATTTTTGGACTTGGAGATTGCATTTCTGTACTCCATTGTCTTATATATTTTTTGAAAAGGATCACATCTGGTGATTTTCATGCGGAATTATCTTTGAAGTGTTGCATTTCTGTACCTTGGAATTTGATTTTGCATCATAGTTACTGGATAGAGTATTAGATTGCATTTGAAAGTCCTCAAGATGAACAAGGTATTTCTATCTGTTCACTGTTGATTTCTTTTGTCTTATGATATTCGTTTTAAAATTGCTATCATTTATATGTATATTTGTTTTCACAATGCTTCCTTTTATATATCATTTCTGAGTATAATTGAAACGTTATTTTTCATAGTTACATGTAAATGGTATACAATGATGAATGCAATATGTTAATATAACTCTGTTTAATTTCTTAAACAGAGTTATCTTTATTTGTTTCTGCACATTTCAATTTAAATAATAATACATTTTCATGGTTATTGTTAAATTGGAACAATCTTAAGTTGTATTCACATATAATTACCCGAGTTAGTGTTAGAATTTCTTTATCAGTATTTAGTTTAAATTAGATAGTTTTATTTCAGTTAATTTAGTCCCATTTCCACCCATCCAAACCAATCCATTTAGTTATAAGGAAACTGGTCCTTTAAATCCAGTCGGAGCCACCATACCAAACGGAAAAGGAGTTGTTCTAAGGTCCCGACCGGGTGGTTTTCCCCAATGTTTGAAGCAAAGATTTTCTAGGCTTCAACATTTTTGGCGCTAGAAGGAGGGCCTGAGCTATGAATGGCAAGTAAATCTTTATCCATAAGCCATTCTGAGAGCAAAACACCCTCATTAACTTCTTCAATTTCTTTTGAAATTCAAAATCCTAGAGAAGAAATTGCAGAAAATATTCAAACACCCACTACCAAAATCTTAAAACATTCAGACAATCAACATCTTGAGTCTCCTGAAGTTCAAGATCTAATTCATAAATTGAAAGGATTCTCTTTATCTCTTGAAGAGTCTGAAATATCTGAAGGTAGTGTAAGCTCAAAATTTATTCCTTCAAAACCTCTTACTAGGTTGCAAAGTGAAAAACTTGGTATTCCTCCGAAAGAATTTCCTTTACCTAGTAAGGGAAAAACAAAAAGAATTCAATCGGAAACAGAAAGTGATACAAGTTCATCATCTCATATTCAAACACCTGTTTCCAAAACCACAACTCAACAAAGTGCAGTTGTTTCATCATCATCTCTTCAATCATCATCTCCACAAACATCTTCTCCTCAATCCTCATCAATCTCAACATCATCTATTCCAACCACTTCTATTCAAATACCACCAGTTTCTACTATTCCTCCAATAGTCATCCCAATAATGGCACAGAGACCATGGTCTACTCCAGGAGCAGTCAACATGGCTGCACCTTTACATGATTTACCAGACAATCCTGGAAAATGGCTTCCAAATTTTAGCCCAGATCTTAACATTCAAGTTGAAGAACATATCAATAACTTTATGTTGGCTATCAATTTGAATGGAGTCATACACGAAGATGTTGTAGTTAGATTATTCCCATATACTCTTCAGGGAGTAACAGGATCATGGTATTTTTCATTACCATCAGGATCCATAACGAGTTGGGACATTTTTGCAGATCATTTTTTGACCAAATTTGGAGATGACCGATCAATTGCAACTTTACTCAATGATCTCTCAAATTTGAAGATAGAGCCCAAGGAACCTATAAAAGAATTCAATGCTAGATTCAACAAACTCTTAAACAAAATTCATACAGATTCACAACCTAGTGAGCAAGTCAGAATTGAATGGTATATAACTGCCTTACCCTCAAACATAGCAATTTTCGTAGACAGAGCTGCAAAGCCTACATTAGCTGAGAATATAAAAGAAGTTATTACAGTGGAAAAACGTATCACTTCTCTGGAAAAGAAAAATGCTATTGAAGAAAGGAAATTAAAGAAGGTCAGCTTCAGAGATGATTTAAAGAAAAAGGCCAAAGATCCATATGACATGGAAGGTTTACAGAAAGTTCTTAAAACCATGTCAAATGAAATGGTTGAAATTAAAAAACAAGTGGCTGAAACTTCTACCAAGAAACCATTCCGAAATTTCAGAAGAAACTAAGTTGAATCTAAACCTCCTAATGCAATCTCTAATGCAGAATCAAAAGAAGAGGAAGAAGAAGAAGATACATCTATAGTATCAGATCAAGAAGACGAAAATGAAGAAATAGTTGAATTGAATGGAATGTGGGATTTTATTCTCCCTAATTCTGATAGTGAAGAAGCTATGCCTGTAAGTACTAGGAGTAAATCTACAGCAGAACTAGTGCAAACAGTTCCTAAAAAGAAAATTACAACTCCAAGTACCAAAGACAAACCCACTGTGAAGAAAACTTCTCCATCACCTACTCAAAATCAGCCATCCTCTTCTAATCCTCTCACATCAACAGCGAAAACTTTAGTAGTGTCAGATCCTATGGAATACATTATTGTCGAAGACATGAAAAATATCAAAGCCAACATTTCCTTACATGAACTCAGCAAACTAAAACACCAGCAAAATTTTCTATTGAAAGAATTAAATGCTACACCAATTGCTCCTTTACCAAGCGGTGTAGTTGCAAAAGCAGCGAGAGGAACTAGTAAGCCACCAGATAAGGTAGATGCTACTGATACTGTGCTCATTGGGGAAAAGTCAAATTCTCAAACTCCTCCTTTTCTTTTGACTTATGAGATGTACAATAAAAATATGCACAATTGTTTGATTGATTCTGGAGCTTCCTCCAATATAATTCCTACTTCTGTCTGTGCCAAATTGAATATTGAACCACAGAAATCAGCAGTTCATATCGTTTAGTTGGATCGCTCTAAAGTCCAAGTGGTAGGAGAAATCAATTCAGTTACTATCAGATTAGCCTTCGATCCTAGGATTGTCCAAATAATTGATATTCTGATTGCTAATATTCCTGAATTCTATGGATTAATCTTGAGCAGGGACTGGTCTACGAAACTTAACGGTTATATCTCAACTGATTATTCACACATGTGGCTTCCCTACAAAGGGAAACCAAATGAAATCAAAATTGAACGAGAAAAACATATGACGCACACTGTCACTGAATTTGAACAACCTAATGAACCTGTAGCATTCAACAACAATATTCTTGGAGGTTATTCTGCTGAATCATTTCTCAGAAATTTCAAAGCTCCTCAATCACCTTTTTCTGTAAATACTTTTGTTTCTAAGATAGAAATTTTTTCACAATCTGATACTTCCAGAATTGTAAATATTTCTGATGTAATTGTAGATAAGCGAATATATAAGTATTTATTTTGGTCATTATATTTTGATGGATCAAAGTCTAGTGATGGAGCTGGAGCTGGATGCATCTTAATTGATCCAAATGGGGAGAAAACCATGTTTTCATGTAGATTAGAATTTGAGTGTACTAACAATACCACAGAATATGAAGCCTTGGTTCAAGGACTTTATAAAGCCATAGGGTTAGATGTTAAATACTTGAAAGTCTTTGGTGATTCTGAAATTTTCATTAAACAAGTTAGGAATACTATTCATTTCCTTTCAGGACATCTTAAACACTATCAAACCCTAGTACAAGATCTCACCACTCATTTTTTAGCATTCAATATTTCTCCTATTCCTAGGAATCAGAATACATCAGCTGACTTGTTAGCTAATGTTGCATCTAAACTCTTACATGCTGAAGATTGCAGTCCTGATAGGTTTTCTATAGAATTGATTTTTCGTCCATCTGTCCCAGATAATGTTACAAATTGGAGAGTATTCTATCATGATCAAGATATTCTAAATTTCATGACTTCAGATAAATCATATGATGAGAAAATTATTGACGAAGATGATCATGATTTACAAATTGCTTCAAAAGGTAATGAAAACCCCATTCCAAAATCTGTTGTTAAATTAGAGGATTTATATGACATTAGAGACAGATTCAAGAAAGTTACTAATACGAAACTTCAAAGCTCTACTTTGAAGTTTGAATTAGTAAATCTTGGTTCTGATTCTAAACCTCAAAACGTTAACTTAGGACTCAATTTAACACCAGAGGAAAGGAATGCGTTCATTAAACTTTTGAACAAGTATAAAAACATTTTTGCTTGGAATTATGATGATTTAAAAACGTATGATACTTTGATTATTCAACATACAATTCCAATGCTTCCTGATATTAAACCTGTTCAACAGAAGTTGAGAAAGATTCATCCAAATCTCGAAAGTCAAATCAAATCAGAACTTAATAAACTTTTAAAAGCCAAAATCATTTTTCCGATCAGGCACTCCAATTGGGTTTCCAATATGGTACCTGTCAGGAAGAAGAATGGTGATATAAGAATCTGTATTGATTTCAGAAATTTAAACAAGGCATGTTTAAAAGACAATTTCCCATTGCCAACCATGGAACAGATACTTCAAAAGGTAGCTGGTTCTGAACTTATGTCCTTTCTTGATGGATTTTTGGGCTATAATCAAGTTTAGTTCATCCAGATGACAGATTGAAAACAACTTTCAAAACAAAATGGGGAACTTATGCTTATCAGAAAATGCCTTTTGGTCTAATAAATGCAGGAGCAACTTTTCAAAGAGCCATGGATATAGCATTCAAAGGTCTGATCAATAAATCAGTTGTTGTTTATCTTGATGACATAACAGTATTTTCAAAAAAGAGAGCCAATCATCTACATGATTTAAAACAAATATTTGAAATATGTAGAAGGTTTGGTATCTCCTTAAATCCAAAGAAATCTTTCTTTGCTTTAGATGAGGGGAAACTCTTAGGATTTGTTGTGTCAAAATATGGTATATATATTGATCCAGATAGAGTGAAAGAAATTTCTGATATTTCTTTACCACATAACAAAAAATCCATGCAATCATTTCTTGGACAGATTAATTTTGTTAAAAGATTTATTCCTGATTTTTCTTTAATTGTTTTACCTATGCAAAATATGATCAAGAAGAATTCAATATTCAAATGGGCGCATAAAGAAAAAGAAGCTTTTGATTCAATCAAACAAGCGATCATTAATGCACCAGCATTGAATACCCTGGATTTTTCTAAAGATTCTACTTTGTATACTCTGGCCACTGAAACATCCTATGCAGCCATTTTAACACAACTCAATGATCAAGAAATCGAAGCACCAATTTATTTCTTTAGCTCAAATCTGCAAGGAGCTGAGCTTAATTATTCCGATGTTGAAAAACAAGCCTTTGCTGTGTTTAAATCAATCAAACATTTTAGACCTTTTCTCTTGAAAACACATACAAAAATCATTGTCCCATTCTCTGCAGTGAGGCAATTATTAATTCAAAAAGAAGTAGGAGAAAAGAGAGCTAACTGGGTAACAGCCTTGCAATAATATGATATTGATATTAAACCAACTAAGATTGTTAGAGGACAAGGTTTTTGCAGATTATTGGCAGGAGCTCATAACATACCAGAAAATCAAGATTCAAATCAAGATATTCAAGTAAGTCAGATAAGTATTACAGATTCTGAATCTCAGTATGTTGATCTTATCTATTACTTGAAAAATGGGTATGCTCATTCTAATCTCAGCTATAAGAGTAAACGCGCTTTAAGGTTAAAGGCTATTAAATATGAGATCATTGATAATGTGTTATTTAGGAAAAATTATGATTCAATTTTATTAAGATGTTTGGAAAAGACTGAAGCTGAAAAGGTTTTGCAGGAATTACATGATGGACCAGCAGGAGGTCATTTTGGAGGTGATACCACGGCTCACAAAATAATTCTTGCTGGTTATTACTGGCCTACCCTTTTTAAAGATACGCATGATTACGTAAGGAAGTGCCAAATTTGTCAAACTGCAAGTGGAAGACAAAGGAAACCAGCTTTTCCTTTGCAACCAGTGACTATTGAACAACCATTCGAACAATGGGGGCTTGACATTATTGGTGAGATAGTACCTCATTCTTCCAAACAGCACAAGTACATCCTTACTGCAACTGATTACTTTACAAAATGGGTAGAGGCAATCTCGTTGAAGGTAGCCAATTCTGATGCAATTATTGATTTCATAGATCAATTCATCATAACCAGGTTTGGTGTACCTCAAGCTCTTGTCTTTGATTATGCATCTTACTTCTTTGGAAATAGTTTAATTTAATTTGTAGTCAAAATAGGTTTTAAATTAAAATATTCAGCAAATTATTATCCACAAGGTAATGGTTTGGCTGAATCCACTAATAAAAAACTTATCAAAATCATTAAAAGGACCATTGATCAAAATCAAAAGAATTGTCACAAATCTTTAATCTTTGCGTTATGGGCTGATCGTATCACTGAAAAATCTTCAATAGGGACTTCACCTTTCAATCTGGTTTATGGAAAAGAAGTTGTGATACCATCAAATTTAACTCTTCCATCATTAGCGCTAGTGCAATTTATTGAAGAAAATCCCTCTTCATCCATTCAATTGAGATATGATAAAATCCTTAAATTAGAAGAAGATAGGGATAAAGCAAAAATTACTCATGAAAAACATCAACATCTTGTAAAATCTTCTTTTGATGCAAGTTCTACTGGCTCAAAAATTTTGTCAATTGGTGATCTAGTTTTGAAATGGGATAAAGCACACGAAGAAAAAGGTAAACATACCAAATTTCAGAAAATGTGGCTTGGACCATTTCAGATCGTTGAGAAGATAAGCTCAAATACGTTCATACTCCAAGATCTAACAGGTAAGAGAGAGTCTCTTCCTGTAAATGGGCTTATCTTGAAGAAATTCTTTTCATAAGGAGGTAACCCCTTCTTAAACTATGTAATGGATTAGCTGAATCCACAAATAAAAATCTCATCAAGATTGCTAAAAGGACTATCGATCAAAATCAAAAGAATTGGCATAAATCTTTAATCTTTGCACTATGGGCTGATCGCATTACGTATAGAAAGCTTCAATCTAACTTCACCTTTTAATTTAGTTTATGGAAAAGAAGTCGTGATACCATCAAATTTAACTCTTCCATCATTAGCCCTTGGTACAATTTATCAAGAAAATCCTTCTTCATCCATTCAATTGGAGATATGATCAAATCCTTAAACTAGAAGAAGAGAGAGAGAAAGCTAGAATTGTCTATGAAAAACATCAACAACTTGTGAAATCTTTCTTTGATGCAAGTTCACCGGCTCAAAAAAATTTGTCAATTGGTGATCTGGTTCTAAAATGGGATAAGGCACATGAAGAAAAAGGTAACATACCAAATTTCAAAAGATGTGGCTTGGACCATTTCAGATCATGGAAAATATAGGCTCAAATACATTCATGCTCCAAGATCTAACAGGTAAGAGAGAATCTCTTCCTGTAAATGGGCTTATCTTGAAGAAATTGTTTTCATAAGGAGGTAACCCCTTCTTAAACTGTACATATTCCTTTCTGCAAAGTTTTTAATTGATTTTTGCAAATAAAGGTTGTTAATGAGTATCTAATTGACTGTTTACTTGTTATAAAAATTCTTAGGAAGAATATTATAAATATTTATTTTATGTAAATAAGAATTTAAAAAAAAATGATCATAGTCTTTTGATAGTTTTAAATAAGATGTTAAACTTTGAAAGATTATACCAATTATTTGCATGATCTTTTGAAAACTTGAGGGAAATGTAAATCATTATAATTTTATTAAGCAGAGAAAGGTTATCTATAAAGGTAAAGATTATTCAAGTATTGGTACTCAAAAAACTCTGAAATTGTCATCCATTGATTCTTAAGAATAAAACTATTTCACCCCATCCATTTAGGTTGTGATTTTTTAGAATGTAATTCTAAGAAATTATGCAAAAGAATTTTTAAGAGATAAGAGGTCTCATCATGAGCCGACTTAACATATTCATAAGAAGTAATTAAACTGACATTACCAATACTGCACATCAAAACAGGGTAATGGCTTATAAATATAAGACAAGGGGTCTCATCACAAGCCAACTTGTTCAGTTTAATTACAACTAGTGAATGGCATTGTTATTAACTGGCTACCAAACCAGAACAATGGCTCTTAAAAAATAAAAATAAATAAAAGACAAAAAACATGAGATAATATGTCTTATGAATTTACCTTTTAAAAGGTCATAATCTTAGTTGGATGGGACAATGAATAGTTAATGGTTAAAAGGTAACCTTGTCGAAACTATGAACGTTTGAAGGCAGCAGAGGCAATACATATGACAATAGAGTATATTATAAAACCAAACTTGGAGAAATCCACCTACTTCATTATTAATACCAATCAAAGCTTGAGATAACCCAAAAATGTTTTTGTTCTCAAGAAACTAGAAAGAAATTGTAAATAATTTTTATTCTTTTTCATAAGTTAAATTTTATTTTTGATTATCCTAGGATAAGTTTTCATTATCTTTAAAAATCTTTACTTACTTAAAATATAGTATTCATTTTATTTTTTCAGAGATAACTGGTTCTTTCAGTGAATCGCCAATTGTTGTATTATACAACAACTCTCCCTTTTCTTAAATTTTAGAAATAAAATTTATTTAGAAATAGGGTCCCTTTTTTCTTTTTTATAGAAATAAAACACTTAGGAATAAAATTCATTGTTTTGAAATTTCATATTCAATATTCAAAAAACTTATGGTCCGATCTAATATACAAGGCTTTATCATAAAAACAAATCAAAGCAAAGCTCAATCGCAATCGGGCGAATCTGAGATAACACTAAATGAAATATCATATGCCCATTTCAATCTTCCGATGCGATTAGTCCAATCGGGAAGATTCTAATCGCTAAGAGTTTAAATCAATTAAAATAAAGCTTCCGATGCGATGCGGTCAATCGCAATCGATCAATCGGGACAATCTTTAAAAAACTCTTTACGCTTAGTTGAAATTCCCCGATCCGATGTACATTTGAGCATAAGCACTTTTAAAAGAAAATCGAACATTTGTTTAAAAAATATGGTAGACCCCACCATCAGACATCGGAAAGATCTGCAATCGCAATCGATCAATCGGAATAAACGTAGTGTGATACTCATTTGCCATTCGAAAACTTCCGATGCGATTCATCTATTTTGCAGACGAAGATTTTTGTTGAATATATTAATATATCACAAGCGCCAAATCTTTATTGGTACGAAAGGCATTCAATAACGAATCAAATGAATATGGTTTGTGATTTGGTTTTAAATGCTTAAGTGTGACCCAAAAGGAGCATTTACGCAACAAATGAATGAAAACCATAAATTCATAAATCATTCCGTTTGAATGACTTCTTGAGCACGACTGAGAGTTTATTGTCTTGGAGAGCCAAAGAACACCAAGTTCTTTCATTCACAGACAAAGATAAAAGGTGAGGAGATCCCTCCTTTGGATGTATTTTACAGCCCTAAACATAAGGCTGTTGTCAAAAGACAAAGAAAGAAAAGAAAAACAGAAAAGGGTATATTTTCTACTCCATCAGATGAGTTTATGAATATTGTTTATAAGAACAATGAAATGAATCCATTTGAAGACCTTACGAAATTGTCCCAGTATACAGGAGCTTATAGTGCTGCAACAGTGGATAAAGTTGTAGAAGTTTCTCAACTAATAACTCGGAAAGATCTTCACATAGCTTCACTGGAAGAAAAAGCTAAGGAGAATCAGCAACTGATCAGCCAATTGCAACAACAACTACAGGATCAGACATTCAGGTCTAAAGAATTGGAGAAACAGCTTGCTGAAGAAAAGAAGAAGGTTGATGAAAAGCTTTTAGGCAAACAAAAGCAGCTAAATGAAGAAATTTCTAAGTTACAGAGTTTGTTACAAAATGAGGAAAAGGCAAAAATGATTCAAGAAAAGGAATTTCAAGCAACTTTGGATAAGTTTAAAGATTATCCAAAGTTATATGAATTCAAATCGGAAGCCCTTGAGGCTAATAAATTATTGACTCAGCAGTTAATTGAATTTTGCTCAAAACTGTCACAAGCAGAACCTTTTTGTGAGATTACTTCATCTTTGATCCAAACTATCATAACTCTTAGACAAGAAATAGATGATGCCGATGAAAAGATTTATGAGTTTCTCAACTGGCAGGATACAGAAAAGGGAAAAGAAGCAAATCTTCCTAGGATAGAGGAAAAACACAAAGAAATCTTGTTTACAGAATGGGAACATCAATTAATGAAATCTGATAGAGCAATATCAAGGGCCGGAAATATAATGAATAATCTCACGCAATTCATAAATGACAGCTTATATTCAATTAATCTCATTTCAGACTGTGTTCCTGGCAGTTTGCCAAAGATAAAAGAGACTGAAGACAGGTGGAGAGAAGAAATGGAAAGGAAAAGTCAACAAATCGGCAAACTTCAAACTATATC
>JAXQQM020081476.1:0-186932 GCA_034641835.2 Pinus albicaulis
AATGTAGTTTAAACTTTACAAATTGATTAAGTTTTTAATAACTTTAAAATAATTAGAAAGAAAGGTTATACTTTTACGTTAAAAAATTATGTTAAATATTAAATAATAATGTTTTGAAAATATTTATGGAAGCTTCACGTACTCTGGTCAACACTGATAAATCAAATTTTTACTTTTTCAATATTAATGATGCTACATAGATATTTCTAGCTAGAACGCTGGGTTTTAATATTGGTATTTTCCCTATGAAATACTTGGGTGTTCTGTTGAATACATCTTCTCTAAGAATTGTAGATTGGAAATACCTTATTAAACGATTGCAAAACAAATTACACAACTGGGCATTCAGATCTTTGAGTTCTCCAAGGCGATTAATTTTTCTTAAATCTGTTCTACAATCACTACCTATTTATCAACTATCAGGGAGGGTGGCTCCTAAAAATATTTGCAATCAAATGGTGATTATATTTAAGAAATTTCTCTGGCAAGGAGCACAAGATTCTAGGAAATGGGCACTTCTCTCATGGGAAAAAGTAATCAAATTAAAATCAGTAGGAAGATTGGGCCTCCAAGATCCCTTTCCTTTAAACCAAGTCATGGGGGAAAAACTGTGGCGGTGATGGCTTCAAGGAGGGCAAGATCTTTGGAAACTAATTTGGGAGACGAAATATGATATGCCCCAAACATTAATAGGTAAATTAAAAGTAGATATTGTTCCTAAGGGATCTAATATTTGGAACCTAGCATCAATTAACAGGAATTTAATCCATCATCATAGTTTCTGGGAAGTGCAAGAAGGGAGAACGGCTCTTTTTTGGGAGGATTCGTGGCAACAAATAGAAAAAAAATTCAGTCGGCTTGATTTAGGGGAACTCTTACTATTCACTAACACCCCTACTAGGATAATGATAAACAAATATTGGTGTCATCAATAGATTAGTCAATGGAGAAGGTGGAAGGAAAATATTCATTGGCCAAGAGCACCAAAAATGGTACAACGGATTAATCTGGAGAAATATTTGAAAACAATAAATTAGCTACGGCAACTGGAAATGATATTCTTAGATGGGGCTATCAAATTAAAGGTATGTTGAGTATACAGGAGGGATATAATGTACATACTCAAAATATACCTAACATTGCAAGGTCAATATGGAAAAATATTTGGTCAATCAATCACTGGCCAAAAGTGGAATATTTTCTTTGGATTCTAAGTCATAGAAAAAATTTAACCTGGGAACAATTAAAAAAAAGAGGAATGCATGGGCCTTCTCTTTATTATATGTGTAGGAAAACATAGGAATCAATAGAACATATTCTCAACACGTGAAATAGTAGAGACTATTTGGAATAGCAATGCAAGGTTATTTATAAAAACAGATAGGGATAATAAACACATAAATGAGATGATCATTAAATGGCGAAAATGAAGTTTTAAAAGTGAAGTATTGAATAGAGCATGGCGTTTGTCCCTAAGATTTATATTATGGGGTATTTGGAAAGAAAGGAATCATTGTATCTTCAGAAGATAATCCATTGATACTACTCAAATATGGCAGAAGATTATTGAGAATATTTGAGAGGCCATATTGGTTGAGAAATGGACAGATGATGAGTGGAAAACTGAAGGTATTGAAACTAATATCCTTGCTAGATTAAACTTGAAGCCTCAAATGCTATCAATAAATCTCTAGAAATTTAAACCCCCTCGACAAAATATTGTTCATAAGTGGAAGGAACCTCAGAATGGATTCATAAAACTAAATTGTGATGGGGCGTCAAAAGGTAATCCAAGTCAGGTAGGTGCTGGAGAGATTTTTAGAAATTCTTATGGGGGAAATTATAGGTTTTATGCCATGGATATTGGTTATGCAACCAATAATGAAGTAGAGCTCACAGCTGTAAAACAAGGGCTAAACATAGCAATAAGAGAAAATTTTCATCGACTTATAGTAGAAGGCAATTCTGCAATGGTCATAAGGGTGTTAAGGAAATTGCAGCAAGGGACACCATGGGAAAGGATAAGTAAGAGCTGGAGGACAACTAGTCTTATTCAATAAATAATATCTCTTATTCAATAAATTCAACACCTGATACCTTCACATGTTCGTAGAACAGGGAATGAGGCAGCAGATTATTTAGCAAATTGGGGATGTCGCAATGTCGAAAGAAAGTTGGACGTGAATCCAAGTGCCAGAATTTTTAATATTGAATTACACCCTCTGCAAATTATTGCAGATCGCGATCTAGCATATAGAGAAGAACTCGGATCAGGGTGGCTGATGTCAGGTGCTACAGGATAGGTGGAAGATGATTGCAATGAATGAACAATGGTTCATGCATGAGATTAAAAGCTGGCGTTCACATCACCATTTTAGGAGGTACGAGGAAAATGTGACATCCTTTATCATGATGGCGCATTTAGTAATACAGGTTGGAGTGTCAGGGTTGCATTGGAAAACGTAGATGATGGGCTAATTTGGAATTTACAGAACCCATTTCAATTTCGCAGGTGCAGCGATTTGGAGAGGTGGACTGATACTAGTGACGATAGTGTTCAGGGGCTTCGAGATTGGGTTCAGGGTTATGTTATTTTTCATTCCAACCTTATGCTTTTAGCCATTAATCTTAGTATGAGAAAGGATAGAGGAGGATTTGAAGTCTTTGGAATGGTTTTGGTCCTCATCTGCCGGAAGTTCAGGAATTGCAATTTCTTAATACTAGAGGAGGCTATTCAGCCTTGTTTTCGAGATCCCTATAGGGTTCTAAAGTCCTATTTGGTATCTTTGAGTTTGTTCATGCATGAATGCGAGTTTAGTTCAGTTGAGAAATTGAAATGGTCTGCAAATTATTATGATTTCTTCATGCATGGTGTTCAGTATAATTATACTGATCAATTTTCATCGTTTGAGGGATATGGAAAGTGTTCTTGCCTCAGGTTGGGCTTTTGTTTTAAGGATTTGGGGGTTAATTAGGGTTTTTGTTGTTGGTTATATGCATGTCGTTTCTGGTCTAAATAGGGGAACATATTTAAAACCCATTTCTTGCTAATCTATAAAACCATAGGGGAAATTAAAATTTGTTTATGTGATTACTGTGTCTACCTACGTTGGTCTTGGCATGGGCATATTCTGAAAAACATTGATAGTCATATTGTTGGTCAATCTCATAGACTTTGTTATGGTAGTTGAAATTATCAATGTCAAACTAGGATTTTTCTTTGGCTAGTGTCAGTTCTACACGATAAGATAGAAAATTTGCTCTGTGTTTGTCTCTATCTTTGTCCCACTAATTATATAAATAACTTTGAGAATTACCTCAGTCTTTGGCAATGTATCTATCATTCATTGAATTATGTACCAAAGGAAGATTTATTCAAGAAATTGCAAATTTTAATTGTTCTACTTCTGTCCTCCCAACATACAGGCTCATAGATAGATTACACAGATTTTATTCAGAAGAAAATCCATAATAAAACTATGGTTAAGAGGCAAAAGAATAAGTGTATGATCAACACTCAGGAGAAAGGAAAGAAGAAGATGTTAAAATCTACAACTGAGACTAGCAAACAGGGAAGGAAGACTAAGCAAGAGATGTTACAGAATATCTCGCAAGCATATTGTCTCGAAAACCCTCCACGAATCAGAAATATCATCCACGGATGAGAAAAAGAAAGCCATAATAATGAGGAAGATAATGAGGTGGAGGAGGAAATAATGGATTTTATCACTGATCCAGGAAATACAAGAGGTCGTCTCTCGTTGTTTAACCAATCTATTCACACATATTTGATAATAAAATGTGTACTGGCCAAAGCGATGCAAAGTCTTGATCCAGGCCAAGGGACTGCAACACCATCAGTAACAGAACTTCTTCAAGATATTAATATTCAACTCCAGCAAATCAAGATTTCACAGTATCAAATGACAGCTCGGGTAGGACAAATTGAGAAGCAGCTTCAGCTGATGCAGCAAGTGGACATTCCTAGTTCCACTATGAAGGATCTTGTACCAATAGACTCTTCAAATGGGTAGTAAACCAGTTTAAGCTTGCTTTATGAATTTTGCAGATAGGGTTTATGTTCTTAATTGTCACTTAGTTAATGTTTTAAACAATCAAATGGCCATTGCAGAAGGTAGAAGAAGGAAACAATATCAATTTTGGATGGCTTTTAACGCGTTAAGGTGGCTAACAGACTTGGTTTCCTTTGGGCAGCTTGAGGCAACTAACTTTGTATATGATGCAACCTGTTTTTGATGATAAATAGAAAATGGTAAGGACCTTCCAAATTCACACAAAAGAAAAAAAGTTATATAATTTAACTTGATCAAAATTTTTAAAAATATAGCCACATACAAAATGGTTAATCATCCTATTTACCAATAACTTTATAATAATAAATATTAATAAAATATATTAATCTTTTAATCCTCTCCAGTGAGCTAACATTCAAGTTTATTTTGAAATTTCTACAAATATTATGAAAAACTCAAGTGTAAGAATGCATTTAAAACATGTTGTATACTTCATCTATTTATAATCATTCACATAAACTCTCCCACCCTTTTATTAAGTGGTTTGTTGTTATGCATTGGGTTTTTCCTCTCCTTTACTATAATATATATTATAGATTTCTTTTGGTATTTTCAACATAATATGCATATAAACCATAACCATTGAAAGAAGTTATAACTCTATATATATTATTTGTTGTTTTATAGCTTTCATTACCATCAATACAAATAAATTATTTTTTGTTTTTATAACTTTCATTACAATCATATATAACTTATTCACAAAAGCGATATCATAATTTTGCCAATATTCAATATAAAAAAAATAATAATTATATTTTAAATAATTAGACATAAATTGTATTACCACTCTCAATACATATACAAATCATAATTTAAACTCTCAAAATTCAATATCCGTACTTTTCAATTATAGTTTAAATTAGCAAAGTCAACCCATCACCTCATATAGTTTAACAACGGTGAATTTGGTATTCAAAATCCTAATTTAAAATGAATGTAATCCAAAATTAAACTTGCAAAAAAAACATAATAATTGTATTTAAAAATTTTGTTCATTTTATTATTGGAAAATTGAAATTAAAAAAAAACTAAAAAAACAAACAAAAAAACACGTTTCACTTAGAAGTTTAAATAACAGCCTTTTTCAACCAACATAGTGACTGCCAACTCTAAATTCGGTTAAGAAATATTTTTTACCATTAGTTTTTTTCCATTAAATAGACATGTCAGATTTTTTTAAGTTCACAATGTGTCACTCACTTAGATGAAATTTGATAGTGATTTTATAATCAGTGAACTGTATATTTAAAAAGATGAAATATTATATTTCTTAAAATATATAGCAAATTTCGCTTAAATGATTAAAGACATGTTTAGATGCAATGAATTTGAACATGCTTACTAGACATATAATTAAAGTTAAAGGATTGAAAATTTTTAGATGTAATCATGTCAATCAATTTGGAAGTTCTCATTTCATCCTGAGTACAACATTTTTTATTTCAAAAACACTCTCTTGATAAGATTTTTGGTACACATTAATGAAGAATTTTTAAAATTTAATACATCATTATATCTTTCGTGAAATAGTTGGCTCTATCAATCTGAATACGTCATATTTCCCTTCATGAAATATTCAGCTAACGAGTTTCACGTTATTATATATTAATGTGCATTGTGGGCGCACTCCCTCTGTATGAAACTCTCTGAAATTATATCAATGGTTTCAGGTTAGGAGAAATTAAAACAATGGTTTCAGGTTAGGAGAAATTAAAACAAGGTTTTCAGAGGGTTTTAACTTTGATAAATCTTTTAAAATAAATGAAATAAATTAAACTTAATCAACTAGTAGTGATGTTTTTCAATATATAATTTTATGAAAAGCTCGCTGATGTTTTCCAATATTATAAGCGAAACTTGTAGGAATTGGATTGTGAAATAAAATAAAAAATAAAAAATAAAGGGTCAAAAAAACTTGAGGTTTTCCTGATGCCATCTAACGGCGTCCCATCCCTTATGTATGAAGCTTCTTCAAATACTTATTATTGTTAGATTTAAATTTGTTTAAATTTAAATTACAAACTCAAAATTGCGAGGGATGATTTAAAAGGAGAAAGCATACACTTGCAGAGCCTGTGATGGTCTATCACTTGGGGTGATTGGAGATATCAGTGCAAGGATGTGGCGTGTAAAGTTTAGCTGCCTTAAAAATGACATTTTTGGACTCTAGGAGCATGGTATTCATGCAGTTGCATCTGTCGGTAATACCACATCTGGCTTAAAATGGAGACTTCATCTGTTTTGGTTAAGTTGATTATTAATGGAGAATGAATGAATGAATGAATGATATTTGAACATTTAGAAGATTAAAAATAATTTATGGGACCATCTGTTTCTTAATTTTTTTCTTACTCAAATTGATGATGAGCTGACTCAACCTTTTAACAGATCTCTCACTGAAAAGACAATGCCATGGAATTGATGTCTCTGAAAGCGTCACATTCCAAAATGAAATGTTTTTCTGATTCCACTGCCTCAGAAGTGCAAAAAGTACATACTATTTCTTCCCAAACTTCTTTAAGAGTAGTAACTGAGCTCACCCGGTGATGAGAAGAATAATAATGTTTTAAAAATGTCCTTTTTTTTAAATGTAAGATAAATGATATATTTTGAAAATATTTTGAAATCTAAACTCTATGGTACAATAAATTTGAAAATCACCATGTATTTTACTATTTTGTTTCTTAATTTAGACTTGCGGACATAAATATTTATATGTAAGTTTTTGTTTTTTATTTAGGCTTTAGGACCTGTGTATCTATTGTAAGTTTGAAGTCATCCTTATTTTGATGGTCTGTCTTGTAAATTTCACTGATAAGAATGAATATATTAAATTTGCAATCATCTTATATTGAGTGCCATCCATTCTGATTTTATCATTATCTTATAAACTTTAATTTAAATTCGGACTTGAGGGTTTGGCTCATTTCCTGCAGTTCAACTCCTTAAAGTTGAATTGAGTTCAGTTGATACATTGATTTCCATTATCTTTCTGTACTTTTATCAAAAGTAAAGCGTGGTTATTTTCCACTGCGAGTACTTATAATTTTAGTGGATTATATTCATACCTTATAGCGTCTTCGAAACAAAGGTGAATGATAAAAAGCAAGAGGGGCAAAGTAACAGTTTAAGGCTTAGAACACTCTACTATTATATTTAAAATATCAAGGGATTGACTCAATGACATTAGCAAAAATGACCAGGGTTCGAATTTTATGACATTGATGATATTTATCATAAAAATGAGATGGTATATAAAAAAATATATTTTATTTTTATTTTTATTTAATTAATATAAAATTTATTAACAAATCATTTTATTATGATGAGGATTTATAAAAGTTTTACTATTTGTTTTTTTCTTGTTACATTATAAGTTTATTTATTTTAACAGTGAGAGTGAGTTTGTAAAATTTTGATTCCTTAGAACACTCTACTATTATATTTAAAATCTCTACTATTATATTTAAAATATCGAGGATTGACTCAATGACATTAGCAAAAATGACCAGGGTTGAATTTTATGACATTGATGATATTTATTATGAAAATGAGATGGGTATATAAAAAAAATATTTATATTTACACCGTAAGGCGTTATTATTTGAAAACAACTTTCCTGACTACCTTTATGTCATCGTATGGTCCATCTGATCTCTTGTTAGACAATTAAGTTAGTATAATCCGTTGATTTGAATTGTGGCAGTTATAATCTGTAATGACCATTCGTTACTGTTCAAGTGTCGACTATATTTTCTTTACGCAGAGTGGCTGGCTGGGGCTTCTTTCTTGACCTTTGAGGTGACATCGATAATTGATCTTACACCCTCGCACATGATGGTTCCAATTGCACCCAGGGGTTTTGGGTAACTACCCAATTTTGTGGCCGCTCCAGAAAGCCATTCGGAGATTTCGCTGTCATGAAATGCAGAGAGTGTTTCTCTGCAGACCCTTATATTTTTAGGTTCCTTAGGGCTGGCTGGTTTTTGTGAGCACTACGATTTCTAGGGTCATCGTTGGTGTTGCATTGGGTGGGTGGAAAGGTGACCATTTTGGGAGGAGGAAAACCCATTTTTGCGAGCTTGTATGCCTTCGATTTCTAGGATTGTGAGTACTAGCTTTGCAAACTTGAAGTATTGTTATAATGGCAGCATCGTGCTCAGCCGCGCCATCTTCAAATCTTGCCAATCGACATCAACTTCCGCAAGCTTCCTACAATATTCAGTCCAGAACCCTTCCTAAAACCTCCTGGAAACTGTCGCTCCAGAACCCAAGTAACTATTGTCTTGGAGTTCCCTGACGAAGGCTCATTTGCTTTGGTCACAGGAGTGTTTCGCAGCCGTTATTTTGGGGTTTCATCACTATGTTTTCCTTTCTTTCCTCGGCTAAGGAGATTTAAGTTTGATTCCACACGCATAACTCATTTCCACACGAGCCAAGGTAATCATTATATTCCTGTGTTTTCTTTGTTTTAAGCTCAGAAATTCTTTTATTTAGAAATCTAAAGTTCAACTTCTCTTTGCAGGTTGCTTGATCAGCTTCAAAAAGCACTGCCAGGGTTAGCTACAGAATTTAAGGACTTGCTGTTAAGGAAATGATCATGCTTGATACCCTCCTCTTGGTCGTATTTTCATCCAGAAATGAAAGGGTTTTATGACTTACAGGTATCACTACCCTCCCCATAAATATGGTACAAAGATTATTAGAATTCTTTATTTAACCCTAGATAGATGTTCATATGTTCTTTAATGAATTCCAGGTTTATGTCCTTCCTAGGCCTTCTCACCGACGACATCCAACCTTTTTTCATTACGATTTCGTTCCCTATGTTTTCTAGTTACTGTGTAACTTTTTCGATGTTACAAAGATTTCCTTGCTACGAGGGTTTGTCAAATCCACCAGTAAAGATGGGTATGGCATGAATTTATTTTATGTTGGTCTTAGGACATAAGGGTTTCGATCTCCTCGTCATTTGAGAGGAGGCTCTACCTCTGGCTCGATCTTCCATGTTTAAGCTTTTACTGTAATTTTATTTGTTAAGGAAATGACTGGGGTTTTCCCTCCTGTAAACCCTTTAACAAAAAGATGTTTGAGACTTGTGGGACAAGCATGGCTGGACTCAGGGTAAGCATTCAATCCCTTTTGTTTCATGTATTTAAGCATTTAATTTCAAATTTTAAGGTTAAAATTACTAGTTTTTGGCACTGGGATCCTTCTATAGTTGATTGCTGGGAAATTATGCAACCCTGTGAACCGTAATATGTTTAGCAAGTAGCTTAAGAGTGGAGTTATAAACTTCTTTCAATAAGACCGTGCTTCCTGAAGTGACTGCACAACATCTTTGATATGCTATCCATAATTTAACCCAAGGAAATTGATCCAATGGCCACCACTCTGCCAAGGGAACTTTTGCAAATTTACAAGGCTGAAACCTTGTTTCTCATCTATGGCGTTTAAGCCTCAAGGATCTCTCATCTTGCCACACCGATGATGACGTTCTAGATTTCTTTATTTAACAGTTAATACACATCAATTTCTAATTTATGTCAATTATGGACTTAATATTCCTTTTCATTTTGTTGCGAAAGCTTATCCTACCTTTTTATTTGTTTACCCTCTTCTGTGTTGTCCTTCCTATGACTATGTTCCTGCGAGAAGCTGAATTGCCTGCTTGGGTTGTTTTTTATGTGCTTGCTATTATGTCATTATTGAACATTCTACCTGCACCAAGATATTTCCCATTCATCATCCCTTATCTCTTGTTTGAGAACATAATGGCTGTCACTACATTCAATGCCATCATCTCTGGACTATTGCAACTTGGTAGTGCTTATGAATCGGTGGTAACAAAGAAATCAGGTCGGGCATCCGAAACCGATCTACTTGCATTGGTGGCATTGGTGGAAAGCGAATCACAAGTTCAGTTAGAACACCCAAAGCATCATTGTGTTGTTTCAGAGTCAGTTTTGGATGCCCTTAGCAAGCTTGATGAACTAAAACATCAATGGCTCTAGAAAAGAAACTCAACCGGATTTACAAAAAGGAATTGGCTCTTTCTTTCCTTCTCTTAACTTCCTCTTCTAGGAGCTTGATGTTTGATCAGGGGATATATTAAACATGTAGGCCTAACGTTTGAGTATATTGCTTCTGAAATGAAAGGGGTGCCCATTACGATGCTTCTGCCTTCACAAAGGTATTCTTATGCTTCTGTTCAATCTCCCATCTTGATTTTCCTGTTGGGTTTACGGTTTAAGCTAGATCTTTGCATTTCAAGGTAAACATCCACTAATTTTATTTTGTTTTGCAGTGTATGCCTTATCCTGCTGCGGCGGAGTTTCCAAAGATCGCTTGATCATGAATGTCTAAAAATGTGGTGTTAATTATGAACAAGGTGGATTGCATACTTCATGGTCCAAGGAAATCTAAGGTATGGGATTAGTACAATCCTAGGAAACTTACAGATCTGAGACAGGCATTCGCAGAAAGCTCTGGGTTATCCCCAAGGAAAGTCTTCCTTTCCGTCTCGAGGGCAAATGAAGAGATGGAAGAAACAACCTACGAACTACTTAAAGGGCAAGGCAGTAGTGTCATGCTTAAGGAAGTGATCACAATCACCATAAGGATGCTCATTTCAGAGTTGAAGTACCAAGATCATTTAACCTCACTACTAAATCAATACCTTAAATTGTCCTAGTGTTATGGAATTTGTGTAGATTTATCTCAAATTTCAGTTCAGTGTGAATCTTAATCAATCGAGTTCTATAATTTAATTTCATGGGATGAATTGTCCTAGTGTTTTGGAATTTGTGTAGATTTATCGCAAATTTCAGTTCAGTGTGAATCTTAATCAATCAAGTTCTATAATTTAATTTCATGGGATTAACTGTCCTAGTGTTTTGGAATTGTGTATATTTATCTCAAATTTCAGTTTAGTGTGAATCTTAATCAATCGAGTTCTATAATTTAATTTCATGGGATGGTTTCATCTGGCTGCCTCAGCAATGGAGTTTTAAAAATTTTGTCTTCTGGTTTTCTAATTTGCGGCCAAAACACTTATGCAGGAGCATAATGTCCACAAAATTAACCTTGTAACCTTAGCCTAAAAGGGTCTGGAATTTTCTAAAGGGAAATTGATTCACCCAAATAAAATTTCCATAAAATTAGAAATAGTGAATTTCCAGTGTCTTAGTTATAGAAGGAATCTAGGTTGTTAAGGAGAATGCTCTGGGCCATTTTACAAATTGTAAGAAGGATAATTTGTCATGTAGTTGAGGAAATGTACAATTAAATTAGTGAACTGTTGGAAACAAACTGCATCTTTTCTGTTGTAATGGCTGATATTTTAGTAAGAAGTGGCTGACACAAGCTAGCCAGGGGAGTCCTGACAAATAGAGGCAATAGGGAAAAGTGATAGACAGAGGAGAGGGCCAGGGAAAAGCACACCCATCTTTGTATGATCAGGCCATTGAGGTAACAGTAATATTGCTAATAAAGATTCTGTGTATTAAATCTGTTAAAGTTCTGTGCTTCTGTGAGTTGATCTCCCCATGATCAATTGGACAAGTGTGTAAGTGTCTGCTCAGAAATCTCTGTGTGATTTCTGTGATGGTCTGTGAATGATTAATTAATATATGAAATTTTGCTTAGGAATTCGCATGCAGTCCCTGTAATACGAAATGGCAATGTTTGAATGCATGAATTGTGATGGACGAATGGGTTTCTTCTAGTATTTAAACCACGTAGGAGGGTTTGAATACCTTTCTGGAATTGAAATCGTTGTGATTGATATGAATCAAGTTCTCTGTGTTGTATCAGAGGAAAGTGTCATGGGTTAAATGCAGAGTCGTTATTAAATTGTTAATGTCATTTGGAATCGACATGGAAAGTCCCTACGTGGTGTTTGTTAGCTTCCAGTTCATGGAAATCACCATCTGGGCATAAATGAACCAAAACTTCTTTTGATTAGAGATTCGCAAAGAGATCTGGAGACCCTGCGTAAGAGGTAAGAGGACCCAAGTATTTCTGTTTATTTTGTCAGTTCATACAAAATTAGATTCTGAGCATTAGCATACCAAGGTGTTGCAAAGGTATTCGATTCCTTTGGGAAACGAAATCCATTCTGAGACCAAGTTGAGGTGTGATTGAGCGCATTGTTAAATCGAGATGGACTGATTTGGTACAGTAGGAAATAGGCTATGTTCCAAGACAGGTCTGAAATGCGGGTTTGATTGGCGGTTCTATTCTGGACTTCTTAGATCTATTCAGGTTACGATCCAGCTCATTTTTGGGTTCCTTAGATTCATTAGCATTTGAAGCAAGGCGTGGCAGATAAATTTTATACCAAAACCATTACTCATCTGACCAGACCGCATTAGATTTACGGACCAGAACCATCACCCATCTGACCATCTTAGTTTTGGGTTCTTCAAATCCATTTGCATTTGAAGCAAGGCGTGGCAGATAGATTTATACCAAAACCATCACTCATCTGACCAGGCGGCATTATATTTGAGGACCAGAACTATCACTCATCTGACCAGACCGCATTAAACTTATGTTAATCCGGATTTCATCAACCTGGGTGTCAGTGATAGCGTGCTTCCTATTTTCATTAATTGAGCTGGTGAAGGAATCTGATCTTTCAACAACGGATATCATTAGCTTTAGAAAAGATTGAAGGATACACAGAATTCAAGAGAAGATAATTTCTGTAAGAATGACTTGAAAGCAAAGCACAAAGGTAAACTCTTGTGTGTTTTAGATTTAATTTGTATTATACATAGTTGAAAAGAATGGGAATGGCCTGGCAAGAATTCAAGTCATGGGAATGGTTTGGCAAGATATCAAGTCATGGGAAAATGGAGTCAACATTGAATACAAAGGAACATAATATATGACAATGCATGGAGTAAAGTTCTACAAGAAGATGTGGAGTGGCGAGTTTTGAGTTTGAATGTTTGTCCCATGCAAGTCTGTAGCTGGCTCTGCATCAAACACACTGTCCCTCGCTCTTTTCTCTGGATAGGGTTACCTTGACTGCTTTCACATATCTTGACTGTCTCTCTCATAAATCCCGTCAAAATATTGGAAACTTAAATCACTAACCCTGGGTTTTTTGGGACAACCTTTACTCTACGATTCCATACCTGATCTAATTAATGGAAATTTAAACCAGGTTTTTGGGGACGACCTTTACTCTACACTTCCATACCTAGTCTAATTAATGGAAATTTAAATCAACGACCTTTGATTTAATGAAATTGTTGAATTTGATTAATCCAACTATGCAATTAAATTCAACAATTTCAACCAATTTGAACAGATTTATAATAAAAATTCAGTAGGATTAAATAATTGGTTAAATGAGAGAAATTAAGAAAGATATTTGTTTATAATAAGTTGTTTTTATATTACATAAAGAAAATTTACATCATTTTAACTTATATTATTTTAACAAAATCACAATTTCAAAATTCTTATTTTGGAAACCAAATCAAAAATATTAGAATTAAAAATTAAAAACTTACAAAATTAAATAAAAATTAATAATAATAATAATAACCATTTGCTCACCCATTTACTAGCCCCACTCAAAGGAAACCAACAAAAATAATAACCTGATTAAACTAAGGCTGAAAGTAAAAGAAAACTAACTATAACCAAGCTCTATTTATTTCATTGCTTGCCACTGCATCGGGGTACTGATATTTTGAGCTGCTATTTTCCGGAATTCTTGTTTTAATGAGGATTGAGGAAGAAAGTAGGACCGAAAAATGGCCAATGAAAAATGGCTTGCTGAAAATAGAGAGTGAAGTATAGCTTTCATTATGGAATAGCAGTAGAGATTCGAGGAAATCGTTTTTAGATTAGAATAAGAGAATTTTAGTTTTTTTAGTTTTTCCAAAGAAAATTTATAGGAAAACTTAATAATAAGAGAAATAATAAGATGAAAATGTTTGTTGATTAGTCTTATAAATTTATTGTCATATTCTGAAAATAAATGTGTGATTTTTTTTTTCAAAAAATTAAGTAGTTGGAGTATTTGAATTGCATTTTTTTTTTTTTAGTTGAAATGGATTCAGAACCATCAAACACTCTTAATACACCTAAAATCTGAAGTTTAATGACTGTGACTCAAATTGATGCAGGAGCATCCAGCTCAGAGGAGGCGGAGAATGGTTAACTGTCTGGGTGACTAACACGTGGTTATGAACAGGTTGTGAAACCTGTGTTTTTTCTTTTAATTATTTTTATTAACTGTCAAGTTATGCAAGGACAATCAGACTAGGGAAATAAATTGTTTCTGTAGTTAATTAATTAGCTAGCTGTTTACTTTTGTTTACAAAAAAGAGGAACTAGCAAAATAAGTTAGGTGCATTCGGTTGACAGTTTCAACTGAATCTTGGAACTGAATTTCACTTGTAGTATTTAAACAGCAGTACAATCATAAGGGGGGTTCGATTCTTCCCTCAAGAAAGCAGAGAACGAAGAAAAACTGAAGAACAGGAATTGCAACCAGTATTTATTTATCTGCCAGGACTTATAGTCTATTTTTATGTACTGAGAAATTATTGTGTGAATTTCCAGTTCAAATTATTTGTAACAACCGTGTGTGAGCGTGATAATCAAAATGATTCATATGAGATTTGAAACCAAACAAATGTATGATTGCATGTAGGAAGAAAAAGAAACTTTCTTTTTGCCTTGTGTTATATACTAACAGGTACAAGAAATCGGAGCAGAGACTTACAGCCGAACAGAATACAAAGCTATCTATCATTCATCACCATCAAAGGGAAACCAGAAGAAATATTCGATAAATACCAGGTGAGTCCACGTCACAGTGAAACATTTATTTAATTCTTTCACAGACTTAAAGAAAAACGTTCTTGTATAAATTATATAGAGACAGAGTTCATCCAGGAGTCAAACAGTCCAGGAGGGACGAGAACAGCGTACCCGAGCTAGGGTTTGAAACTGAAAACAACACAGTTGCAAAACGAAACCCTACGACCACCTAGTTTATATTGACATTACATTCCAGTGGAAGACTTGCCGCCATCAGGGCTTGGCAACGAAACAACTAACCAATAGACAAGAACTCAGAGAATAAGACCAGCTACAGGAATAAAAAAAAGAGGCGACCCTACCGGAGGGTTCGGTCTTCAGAGAGAACGAGCCAGGGTTTCGACAGAAAGAGGAAACCTGCACGGAGAGAAACAATAAGAATTAAAACAAGTTAACAGGAGTAAATTGAACAGAAGGAAAACGTGTAACTGTGAAATTACTGAAGTGGAACAACGAAGAAGAACTCACCGAGAAACTGGGTAAGACGGAGAGAGCCCAGGTTTTCATTAAACCATCATTCATGCTCACAAAGGGGCAAAGTAGGTTAGGACTGTGGAGAAGAGCGGCGTAGCTTGAAATTGGAAAAGGAAAAATACCTGTTTGTTTCCATTGATCGCAGAGCCGAGTAGAAAAGCTTGGATTGGGCGCACCTGTAGATGAAATCGACAGACAGTCGATGTTAGCCGGAGAAACTCAAAGAAGAACAGTAGCGCACAGCTAAAGCGCTTAGAAACTGAAGAGTTGTCACAGGGAAGAAACCCCACACAGAATTCATGAATGTGAAACACCGACAGAGGAAAATGAAACAGGAATGAAGCCAACGACCGAAACAAGGACACATTACTGAACGCGCAAGAGAAAGCTTACCTTGCCGGAGGAGACGCACAAATTTGCACAGGCATTTTCGCCAAACTCAGAAAACCAGTGACAGTTCCAGAAACCCTTCCTCCGCGTTGTCGGTCGACAGAGAAAAACAAAAACGCCGGAGCATAGTTTACAAACAGGAAAGGGAGCACACAAACTGGAGCACAATCAATACACCAGGCATCGAACGGAGGAGCGATAAATGTGAAGTGGTTGTCGCGGAATCCAAAGGTCGAATGTACATCTACCACATTAAACGTTGTTGACGTGTAACAAGACCACAAGTTAAAGCACAGTTGGAACCCACACGACTGAGCTGGCAACCTCACGTGGACACACATTTTATTTTTATAATTGTTTAAAATTCGAACTGTATTGCATTGTGTTATAGTTACCCGAAGGTCTAGTTACAGGCTTTCGTGATTTTGGTATCGGAGCGAGTTGCAAGAGATAAAAAAAATGGAGTTTGGCAGAAGAGGAAGAGGAAGAGGAAGAGCCATCCACAGAGCAGCGGAAGACGGACTGAGGGAAGAAATTCGAGTTTTGCATGAAAGATTGGCAGCAGTAGAAGCTGGGGGAAGAAGGAACCCCGCGGATGACAGTGATGAAGATGTGGCAGAACCAGAAGATGAGTTCGAAGGGGTGACACCTGAACTCAGGTTGTTGAAATCGGTTTTGCTGTCTAGTCATAAGCAAAAACATGAACTGTCCACTTATGACGGGAGTCTGTCGGCAGATGTGTTGCTGGACTGGTTGAGTGAAGTAAACAAATACTTCGAATTTGAGGAAACCAGTGAGGAAAAGCAGGTGAAGTTCGTTGCCACAAAGTTGAAAGGACATGCGTCCTTGTGGTGGGACAGCATTCAGGCAGAAAGAAAAAGGTTACACAAACAGCCTATAAAGAAGTGGGCCAGAATGGAGGCAAAGCTGAAAGAGAAATTTCTGCCGAAAGACTATCAGATTATGTTGTACAGGCAGGTACAGAACTTGAGGAAAGGGGAATGACGGTTAAGGAGTATACTGAAGAATTTTACAAATTGAATCTGAGGGCAGGGTATATGGAGGATACCCCAGAGAAGACAGCAAGGTTCGTGAATGGGCTGAGAGGGGAGATACTGGATGAAATTGGTATTCTCTCACCCAGAACTTTGGATGAAGCATACCAGTTTGCTTTGAAGGCAGAGGAGAAAATAAACAGAAAATAGAATGCCAGAAGAGGAGGTGGATCTGGCAGAGGAAAGGGAAAGGCCTTTGGCAGGGGCAGAGGTATAGGTTCCAATGAAGAAGGCAGTGGTTCCAAATCTGCAGGAACACCAGAAAAGGACAACAGCACTAGAGGGGGATGACCAGCCCAGCGAGGGAGAGGAAATGGTCGGGGCAGAGGATCTCTCCAGTGCTATCGGTGCCACAAGTGGGGGCACAAATCGTATGAATGTCCTGAAGGGGAACCAACAGGTGGAAGAGGAGCTTATGTTTCCCAGCCGGAGGAAGTGGAGACACCGCCACAGGAAGTGGAGAATGCAACAGAAACCGGTGAAGCCTTGGTGCTGAATAAAGTACTGTTAAAACCAGCAAAGGAGGTGGTGGACCCAGATCAACGAAAGGCTCTGTTCCGGACAGTTTGCAAGTCACAGGGTAAGTGCTGCAAGCTGATTATTGGCAGCGGGAGTACGGATAATCTGGTGGCCACAGAAATGGTGGAGAAGTTGGGATTGAAAAAGCTGAAACATCCCACTCCCTACAAAGTGTCGTGGCTGCAGAAAGGACATCAACTGTTAGTTGATGAACAGTGCGAGGTGGAGTTCCAGATAGGCAAGTATAAAGACAAGATTGTTTGCGATGTTATGCCAATGGATGTCTGTCATATACTGCTAGGAAGGCCCTGGCAGTTTGACAGAAAGGTAGTGCATGATGGGAAAACAAAATGTTATAAGTTTGTTAAAGATGGGATCAAGCACACACTTGTACCCATTAAAGAAGAAGGTACAGCAGAAGCCAGTGGGGTAAAAGCACTGCTGATGGGAGGAAAAGAGTTCTTAAAATAGATTGAAAACAACGATGTGAACTTTGCTGTTGTGAGGAGGCCAAGAACAGTAGTACTGCACACAAAGATTTCAGATTTACCTGAGGAGATTCAAGATATGTTGCAGGACTTTGGAGACATCATAGTGGATGATCTTCCAGATGAGCTACCCCCAGAGAGAGGTATCAGCCACTGTATTGATTTTATACCAGGGGCTAGCTTACCAAATAAGGCAGCTTATCATATGAGCCCGAAAGATCATGAGGAAATTCGGAAACAGGTGCAGGAATTGCTTGATAAAGGGCTGATCAGAGAGAGCATGAGTCCTTGTGCAGTTCCGACGGTGTTAGCTCCTAAGAAAGGTGGCGAATGGCGTATGTGTACAGATTCGAGAGCTATTAACAAGATTACGATTCGGTATAGGTTTCCACTACCGAGGATGGATGACATGATGGACTGTTTGAGTGGGGCAGCATATTTTTCGAAGATTGACTTGAAAAGTGGCTATCACCAGATTCGAATCCGAGAAGGGGATGAGTGGAAGACAGCTTTCAAGACAAATGAAGGGCTGTATGAGTGGCTGGTGATGCCATTTGGATTAAGCAACGCTCCCAGTACTTTCATGCGCCTGATGAACGAAGTACTGAAGGAGTTTATTGGGAAATTTGTGATTGTGTATTTAGATGATATACTAATTTTTAGCAGAACGAAGGAGGAACATTTCCGACATGTTCGGAGTGTATTGAGAAGTTTATAGCAGAACAAGCTGCTGATTAACCTAAAAAAGTGTACTTTCTTTCAAAAAGAATTAGTTTATTTGGGTTTTGTGATTGCAGAAAATGAGTTGAAGATGGATCCGGAAAAGATTGTAGCAATCGTAAGCTGGCCATCTCCAAAGAACTTATTCGAAGTTCGAAGTTTTCATGGTTTAGCAAGATTTTACAGGAAGTTTATCAGAAATTTTAGCGGGATCTGTGCACCTATGTTGGACACAATTAAGAAGGCAAATCAGCCTTTTTGCTGGACTGAAGCGGCAGAGAACAGTTTTCAGACTCTGAAGAAAAAAATCACTGAGAGGCCGATCTTGAGATTGCCGGATTTCAACAAAATTTTTCAAGTTCGTTGTGATGCCAGCGGTATAGCCATTGGGGCAGTACTTAGTCAGGAGGACAGACCAGTTGCTTATTTCAGTGAGAAATTGAATGACAGCAGGCATAAGTATTCGTCTTACGACAAGGAATTTTATGCGGTTGTTCAAGCTTTCAAGCACTGGAGGCACTATTTGTTAGGTAATGAATTTGTGTTATTTTCTGACAATTCTGCTTTGCAGTATGTTATGCAGCAGCACAAGTTGAACCACAAGCATGCAGAGTGGGTGGAATATATGCAGAGTTTCACATTTGTATTGAAGCATATCAGCGGACAATCCAATAAGGTGGCAAATGCATTAAGCAGAAGAGTTTTGCTCTTACAGGAGAGTACGGTGCAGGTGCTGGGTTTTGAGCACTTGAAGGATCTGTATCAGACAGATGCAGAGTTTAAGGAGGCCTATGAGGCCTGCCAAAATCCTCTGTTGAGGAATAGTAGTCCGTGGTTGGATTACAATCTACAGGAGGGATTACTGTTTAAGGGAGGACAGTTGTGTATTCCCGATTGTTCAATGCGGGAAAACATTATTCGGGAGAAGCATAGTGGAGGTCTAGCCAGACATTTCGGGATAGACAAAACATTTTCACAAGTTGAACATTTTTATTTTTGGCCAAAGTTACGATGAGACGTGCAAAGGTATGTAAGCAGGTGCGAAGGGTCACAGTCAAAATGCAGGTCTTTATATGCCACTGCCCATTCCGAGCAGACCATGGGATTCAGTCAGCTTGGACTTTGTCTTGGGTTTGCCTAAGACCCAACGGGGTTTTGATTCAGTGATGGTAGTGGTGGATCGGTTTTCGAAAATGGCACATTTTATACCTTGCAGGAAAACCAGTGATGCTACTCACGTAGCACACTTGTTTTTCACAGAGATTGTTAGATTGCATGGTCTACCGAGGTCCGTCATTTTCGACAGGGATGTAAAGTTCACTGGACATTTTTAGCGAACCCTGTGGAAGAAGTTGGACACGCAGTTGTAGTTCAGCTCCGCTTACCACCCACAGACTGATGGACAAACAGAAGTGGTGAACAGGAGCTTGGGAAATCTGCTACGGAGCTTAATAGGCAAAAATTTACGGATGTGGGACCGCGTACTTGCTCAGGTGGAGTTCGCCTATAACGATTCACCGAATCGCAGCACAGGTTACAGTCCCTTCCAGATTTTGTATGGCATGCATCCTCGCGGAGTGCATGAGCTATGGGACTTGGGGAAACTCGAAAAACGAAGTGCTGACGGGGAAGACTTTGCCCAAGCAATGAGCGACTTACATGAGCAGGTGAAGCTGAAGCTACAGGACAGCAGTCGGAAATACAAGCAGCGAGTTGATTCAAGAAGACGGGAAGTTCAGTTTAATGTTGGGGACGAAGTCCTCGCACATTTGCGCAAGGAACGTTTCCCAAAACGGGAATATAATAAGCTGAAATACAAGAAGATTGGCCTCTGTAAAATCATTCACAAGTTTTCTGCAAATGCTTATGAACTGAAGTTGCCACCAGGAATAGGTATCTCGCCTATCTTTAACGTGGCAGATCTATTTCCTTATGTGGTTGATCTTGAAGATGACGCAACAGCGAGGCCAGCACGGGACACAGAATTCGATGGAAGTTCTTGGATGAGACAGATGCCTACGGCACAGCCCCTTGAGATCGAGAGTATTCTCGACACACAGGTAGCCAGACGCACACGTAGGAAGGAATATCTGCGATATTTGATCAAGTGGAAGAACTGTCCAATTGAGGACAGTTCGTGGCTTGACGCAACACAGATTCAGAAAGTGGGTTTTTCAGTCGAGGATCTCATGGAGCGGAGCCATGACTTTTTGCCACGGAGCCATGAATTTTTGCCACCCCGGGAGCCTGATGCAGGAGCATCCAGCTCAGAGGAGGCGGAGAATGGTTAACTATCTTGGTGACTAACACGTGGTTATGAACAGGTTGTGAAACCTATGTTTTTCTTTTAATTATTTTTATTAACTGTCAAGTTACACGAGGACAATCAGACTAGGGAAATAAACTGTTTCTGTAGTTAATTAATTAGCTAGCTGTTTACTTTTGTTTACAAAAAAAGAGGAACTAGCAAAATAAGTTAGGTGCATTTGGTTGACAGTTTCAACTGAATCTTGGAACTGAATTTCACTTGTAGTATTTAAACAGCAGTACAATCATAAGGGGGGTTCGATTCTTCCCTCAAGAAAGCAGAGAACGAAGACAAACTGAAGAACAGGAATTGCAACCAGTATTTATTTATCTGCCAGGACTTATAGTCTATTTTTATGTACTGAGAAATTATTGTGTGAATTTCCAGTTCAAATTATTTGTAACAACCGTGTGTGAGCGTGATAATCAAAATGATTCATATGAGATTTGAAACCAAACAAATGTATGATTGCATGTAGGAAGAAAAAGAAACTTTCTTTTTGCCTTGTGTTATATACTAACAGGTACAAGAAATCGGAGCAGAGACTTACAGCCGAACAGAATACAAAGCTATCTATCATTCATCACCATCAAAGGGAAACCAGAAGAAATATTCGATAAATACCAGGTGAGTCCACGTCACAGTGAAACATTTATTTAATTCTTTCACAGACTTAAAGAAAAACGTTCTTGTATAAATTATATAGAGACAGAGTTCATCCAGGAGTCAAACAGTCCAGGAGGGACGAGAACAGCGTACCCGAGCTAGGGTTTGAAACTGAAAACAACACAGTTGCAAAACGAAACCCTACGACCACCTAGTTTATATTGACATTACATTCCAGTGGAAGACTTGCCGCCATCAGGGCTTGGCAACGAAACAACTAACCAATAGACAAGAACTCAGAGAATAAGACCAGCTACAGGAATAAAAAAAAGAGGCGACCCTACCGGAGGGTTCGGTCTTCAGAGAGAACGAGCCAGGGTTTCGACAGAAAGAGGAAACCTGCACGGAGAGAAACAATAAGAATTAAAACAAGTTAACAGGAGTAAATTGAACAAAAGAAAAACGTGTAACTGTGAAATTATTGAAGTGGAACAACGAAGAAGAACTCACCGAGAAACTAGGTAAGACGGAGAGAGCCCAGGGTTTCATTAAACCATAATTCCTGCTCACAAAGGGGCAAAGTAGGTTAGGACTGTGGAGAAAAGCGGCGTAGCTTGAAATTGGAAGAGGAAAAATACTTGTTTGTTTCCATTGATCGCAGAGCCGAGTAGAAAAGCTTGGATTGGACGCACCTGTAGATGAAATCGACAGACAGTCGATGTTAGCCGGAGAAACTCAAAGAGGAACAGTAGCGCACAGCTAAAAGCGCTTAGAAACTGAAGAGTTGTCACAGGGAGGAAACCCCACACAGGATTCGTGAATGTGAAACACCGACAGAAGAAAATGAAACAGGAATGAAGCCAACGACCGAAACAAAGACACATTACTGAACGCGCAGGAGAAAACTTACCTTGCCGGAGGAGACGCACAAATTTTCACAGGCATTTTCGCCGAACACAGAAAACCAGTGACAGGCCCAGAAACCCTTCCTCCGCATTGTCAGTCGACAGAGCAAAACAAAAACGCCGGAGTATAGTTTACAAACAGGAAAGGGAGCACACAAACCGGAGCACAATCAATACACCAGGCATCGAACGGAGGAGCGATAAATGTGAGGTGGTTGCCGCGGAATCCAAAGGTCGGATGTACATCTACCACATTAAAAGCTGTTGACGTGTAACGAGACCACAAGTTAAAGCACAGTTGGAACCCACACGACTGAGCTGGCAACCTCACGTGGACACACATTTTATTTTATAGTTGTTTAAAATTCGAATTGTATTGCATTGTGTTATAGTTACCCGAAGGTCTAGTTGTGCCTTCATCACAAATTTTCAAAAATCTTTGCAAAATTTTTTCATAATCTTACCACTAGCAATTGCACCTAATGTTGCAAAGGAAATCATCGTATTCATTTTTACTTTTTACTCTTTCAAGGGATTTCCTTCCTCAGGTTGGCCTAGACCTCGATTGGTGAGAAACCCGCTAATCCTCAGGCTGTGGACTGAGGTGCTTCATCCAAGATTTAAAGACCCTTCAAGTCGAGCGCCGCCGAATAAAAGCAGCTTGTGGTCGTACATGCCGCATCGTTATTTCTCGCATATATTAAGGAGTGGGAAAATATGAATTTTGTTCTTACTCCACCGATATTTCTCAGCTTATATTAAGGAGCAGGGAAAAATATGAATTTTGTTTTTACTCCACCGATTTCTATTGAAATGGTGCCCACTAAGTTCATGCAAAAGAAATAAGGTCATTAATATGGATACTGGATTTTTAACACTAAAAGACAAAGACGTGTTTTGTTCCTAGAGTTAAAGTAATGATCACCCGGAAAAATCACCAAGCCTTCGAGCGCACGGATCACTTGTCAAGATTACCACCAAGCCCAAGAATATTTTTCATTCAATTTGTTATATTAGCACTACTCCTTATAACAACAACATTTGTCATCATCCCCACCTACCCCGCTCTATTATTTGAGTCTCATGAGGAGAGAAATCTCTTATAGTTGTCATATGAAGCTCTCCCTACGACTTTAAGAAATCACGTATATCTTGCTTAGCAATTATTAGATTTATTTAAGAATCTTATGGTGTTTCCTTTGCAACATTTGGTGATGGTGCAATTGCTAGTTGTACACATCTTAAGAGTTTTGGTTTAAAAAAATATGTTTTTTTAATTAATATTACATATGCATTGTTTCAACGTTCTTCCAACTATATTCCATATTAACACCGGAAAAACATGGTCCAATTGGATCCTCGGATATAAATGTTCTATAAAACTCGAAAGTACCATCAAAAGCCACAATTACACCTAACATCCTAGTTGGAATCGTGATCAAGAACAATCCAATTAGAATAATCAAGAAACAATGGCCGTAAAACAAGAAATCCCTAATAACGAATAAAGTACATATTATATCAAAGCCATCATCATACATTACCATACACCATTGAGCTTCCGGAAATGGTGATCTCGTTGAGTTACCGAGATCAATCTAAATATAAAAATGGATCCAATGTTGTAGAAAGCAAGGAATCAAAGAATAAATTGTTGACAATAGTTATTGACATTAAAAATATATTTTGTGTAATTTTTAAATTACCTTTGCGCTTGTATTAATGTTTCAAATTATCTTAATTGCTTTTTTAATTACTAAAGATGATATAGGTAGAAAACATCCTTTTCTATCATTTATATATTAATCAACATAATTTAATATTATTTATTAATAATGTATTTACATTATAATAATTCAGAAATTGGTAAATATAAAACAAAACTAATTCATATATTTATAGTAAAATTTTGAATTTTGATAGTATTTTTAATTTAAATTTAGGTTATAATATATATATATAATATATATATATATATATATATATATAACCTAAATTTAGTTAAAAACACATGGAGTAAGTTTTAATTTTTTATTTATAATGAAAAATATAGAAATATTATAAAATGTTTATAATACAAAATCTGAAAAAGATTAAAAATCTAAATATTAAAACATTAGTGAATATATATATATATATATATATATATATATATATATATATATATATATATATATATATATATATATATATATATATATATATATATATATATATATATATATATATATATTTGCAAGTTTAGTAGATATTTCCATTTTCTATTAATCAAAAAGAGAACAGAGGTTACATATAATAAAATTTAATGGCCTTAACCTCCCCACGTGGAACCGTGTCCGTTGGCACCTTAAAGAGTTATAGGCCAACCAATACCGAATTTTTTTTAAACTCGTATACTATCGATATGTCCAAGTAATATCTCTTACATACAATAACTTTAAAAAGTAAATGCTATTCGAAATATGCATGTTCAAAAAATAGAAAATAGAGGATCTTAATCATCCGAAGACTCAATCGTTGTTCTGGCCCCAACACTAGAACCGGGCATGTCTACTTGATGCATGCCATTAAGTTGTCGATCTATGCAAACTTCTTTAAGAACATTGCTATGGTGTTGTGCAAGGTGGATTTGTTGAATGTCTCTCCTTATCTCATTTAGAATG
Organism: Pinus albicaulis; assembly: GCA_034641835.2. NCBI lineage: Eukaryota > Viridiplantae > Streptophyta > Pinopsida > Pinales > Pinaceae > Pinus > Pinus albicaulis. Next base: position 25,074 of record JAXQQM020081476.1, read on the forward strand.
GAGGTAGCTTTTGGGTCCCCCTCCAATTTTCCGGATGTTGATAATTTCTTTAGCCGCACACATTTAAGTGTCCAATATGTATGAATAGACCACTGGAATAAGCACAATATGATTCTGTGTTATCGAGGTCCTTTAAAATTTCCATTTCTCTACTCTCGTATTTCCTCTCCCCAGTGTTGCAATCTCACTCCCATCCCGAGATAAGTGCCCTAACTCTCGCGCATAATACCAATGTAATGTGCATCAAAAAAGGTTTTCCATTACCTCTTTTACTTGACTTCTCCTCTTCTAGGGCCCACTCGTAGGTTTACTTTGTTTCGTTTCCTTTTCCTTGGCCTCTTTTTTGTTGCTTGTCCTTTAGCCATATTTTCTTGCGCATGCACTGCTGGATTCACTAACAATGTTGGGGAAGGTTCGAGACCAAAGCATAGAGAAAAACTTGTATAGAATTAGAGATACTTGTATATTTAAACATAATGTCAATAATTGCTTGCACTAAACAATAGTGAAAGAGATATGGACCGGCCAGAGTGACATCCTCAGAATTAGCAAAGCACACATGTCATCAGTTCCTCCTTCTCATGATCCAATGATTTATAAGGGTGGAAATATGAAGTTTCTTATTCTAGCACGATCGAAGATGCATGGGGAGAATGACAGCCGAGCGTAGAATTCCACTACCGAATTGAACTCCTCAACACCCAAAGATAAAAGACCCAACGACAATTAAACACCCAACAACCGTAACTTCGAAAAAGTAGAAACAACTTCGACAAAGTGTAACAAAGACCGTCGTAATAAATGAACCCCGAGAAGCGGTGAATGAGCTCCCTTATAATGGATATCATAATAGACCGCCTTGAAGTAGGAATGTTACCACCTGGAAACAGAATTGAGAACCACCAACAACAAATGAATACCACAGTGGACACCCCACATAACCCCAGGAGGAAGGATAGTATCGCATAAGAAGAGTCGGAGCCCCCTTATTGCAAAAATAATGAGTGGTTGAAACCTCCGGATAAAACAATTAAACCAAGCGTTGTTGGTAGAATCACATTCAAAGCCATGCAATATAATTCATACACTTGGGAAGACGAACCACTGGGTTGCATATAGAGTAGAGGGTAAAATGCATGGTGCAAGGGGGATCGAAACAAAAAATCGTAGTCCACATGACACCAAGCCAAACAAAAAGCAAGACATGCAAAATTGGAACAAGAGTCCAGACTCTCTAACTTCTACCAAAGAACATCCTCGCGACTGGACTTGTAAATCCACAGTGCTCCATGCACCAAGCATCACAACCCCCGAACCAAATGATTATCACTATAAACCCAATCAGAGAACCTGCATTTAAAGATACAAATTCCTCCCCAAATATACATGAAGTATAAAACACAAGAAACGTAACTGTGTCGAAGACCTTGGAACCGTCATCATTCACAACAACAAGTGATAGTAAAAAAGACAAAGAACATACCAGGTGAGTTGATGCTTTGTCTACTCTTACCTTCCTCCGTAACCGAGGGATAAAAATGCCACCTTTCCCCTCACTCCCTAAACACGACAACGATGTTTCCCATACAGCTCTTGACATGGTTACTGAAAACCACCGTCATTCCCGTTCGTAATTATATTATGCGAATAGTAGTACTTCTCCCTAAGTCCATGCCCTCATCAAGTCGATGTGTGGTACGCGGCCAACTCTCCTCCTCCTATCTCCCACTTGGCACCCCGATCAGGGATGATTGAGAAATATTTTTAAAATCTACAACATTAATGAATATTTTTCTGATTGAGAAATATTTTTAAAATCTAAAAAAATTAATAAAGATTATTAAAAATAAATAATTTTTTTACATAAAATATTAAAAAATGGAAATTTATTTTGTTACATTGCTAAATTCATTAGTTTCTCCAAACAAATATAGATCATGTTAATATGTCATTTGCTAAATTTACATTTTAAAACATGGTGACTTTATGTGACATACCCAAGCATATCACATTGCCAATGACACGTTGAAATTGAAAAATTATTCATTTTACTTTCACCATTGGCTTTATACATGTCAAATTTATAATAATTTATAATAAAACTATTTATTTGTTGAATTGTAGATTTGTGCATATTATATAATTAACTTACTAATTTTAACTATACATAAAATTAGTTGAGGCACATATCAAAAGTTTATTTTAATTTTGATTATTTATTTATTAATATTATGTATTTATTAATATTGTTACTGTTTTTTTTTGGTAAATGAGGCTAATCTACATTAATTTGAAAATCGAAATAGTACATATGTTATAGGCTGGGTTGGTTAGCTGCGCTTAACCAATTCCAACATTTATTGCACAGATAAGGGGCTGCTTCCGTGGAGGAAACCAACCTGAAAATTACTTGAAACAAAAAATTACAAAATGTGTTGTAGCACTAGTGAAAAAAGAAGCTATGTGATAAAAGCAAGCATGAAAAAAAAATAGAAAGAGTTGAGCTGCTGCACAGTCATTAGTCTTTAGCTTCATCATCACTGACTGGATCTTCCTCCACTATGGGACAGGCGTATGCCTACATGGAAACTTCCTCTTCAGTGGTGGGTAGACGCAAAGGCTTGGAGACTGATGCGCAGAGGATGGGAGCCATCGGGTATTCGGCATCCGAGACGCACATCTAGGTACCTTTTGAGTCCATTATCCAAACATCTATGTCATCCCCATCATATTCCTGAGCTGGAAGAGGCTCAGTCTTGCATGGAAATGGGTGATCTTGGTACGCTATGGTGGACTTCCTTGGTCCACTTCTGCCTCTTTGCAAAACACGCAAGGGGGCCTCCTCCTCCTGACTAAGTTCGGGGCTCTAGGGAGCCTATCTAGCATGACTACTCGAGGAGGAGCATTCAATAGATTCCAAGCTATTATTAGGCCCCCGGAGGTAGTGACCTGGGAGCGCACCTCTCTAGCCTCCTATGATGGTTCTTTGTCGTAGCCTAGGTTCCATGGTCAACTGATGCAGAGGAGGTGTGAAGCAAGGGGAATACACGAATAGGATGGAGGTGTGTAACAAGGTGCTAGTGGACGAGGAGGTGTGCTGAGGGGGAATGCGCGGAAAGGGGCGCAGGATGATGGGAGCACCTAGGCTTATGAAACTTGCAGGACATATGGAGCTGGGGTGAGCCACTCAGTCAGGGGGGAGCTTAGCCCGGGGAATTCTACACAGCGCAACACTATGGAGGAGGCTGCGCGACAAACTGAGCACACATGAGGGAAAGAATTGTAACAACATATAAACCAGAAGGAACAGATTGTGAATCTCTTTGTGCTGAAGGACCTTCCCTTTTATAGGTCTGTGACAGCTGCTAAGTAGCTGATCATTATTGTGCCTCACACGCAGCTGCGTGCTGCAACGGTTTTCACGAGTAGGCACGTGCGAAGAGTTATGGCCGAGCGGCATGCCAATACAGGTGATCATTCAAAATGGTTGTGACAGAGAGGTACCCTGGAGGGGGTGATGCTGTCTAAGTGTGTCTTCATTATGCCTTATCTCTGTCATCTCATGCAGATGATTGCTAGAGTGAGGTTACACATCGAGTGAGGACCTGCGCTACATATCTTCGTCCTCTTGAGCATGGGAGAGACAATTATTATGCATACTTCTGCTGTCACCCACATCGAGGGAATATTGTTACTATTAATATAACATAATTAATACAATCAATATAATTATTATTATTATATAATACTAATATTAAAAATATATTGATACTTTAATATAATACAATTAATATAATTTATATTATCACTACAACCTATATTAATAAAATTTCAAATATACATTTTTTTATATTTTTACATTTATATTATTTTTTACCATTTAATTAAATTAAAATACATAATATCAAGATCAAATTATATTTGTAAATATATATTTAATATAATTATGAAATTATAATTTAATAAACGATATAAAAATTTATAGAATTAATATTGATACATGAGTGAGATTCATCCATATATAAAGAGGGCCATTCATGTACTGCAAATAATAAATATTACTGGATATTAAAGAATTTTTCTTTTCATCAACCTTCACTAAAGGAAAATTTTGATTATTAATAATATCGATAATTTAATATAATATAATTAATACAATTAACATAATTATTAATAATATATAATACTATTAATATATTGATACATTAATATAATAGAATTAATAGAATTAATATAATTTATATTATCATTGCAACATATATTAATAAAATTTCAAATATTAATTATTTTATATTTTTACATTTATATTATTTTTTACCATTTAATTAAATTAGATTAAATTATAATTTTAAATATATATTTATTATAATTATAAAATTATCTTTTCAATTATTAAATAATACATGATATAAAAATTTATAGAATTAATATTGATGTATGAATGAGATTCATCCATATACAAAAAGGATCATTCATGTAATACATATAATAGATATTACTGGATAGTGCTAAATTTTCTTATTATTAATTTTATTTTTTTCAATATTTATCTTTGTTATTAAGTTTAATATTTATGTTATTTATTAATATTAATAAACATTGATAAACATAAATATTTAAAATTAACCTATAAAGTATTAATATTAATATTAATATTATTACTACTATAAATATTTTCATGATTAATATTAATATTTTTTTTTTCAATATTAATATTATTAATAATAATATTAGTTATTTAAAATTAACATTAATATTATTAAAATTAGTATTGATTGATATTAATATTTATTAATATTTCAAATTAAATAAGTAATTATTAATATTAAAATTAAATATCAATATCTCTTTTAATGTTAATTAATATTAATACTAAGAATAAATACAGATGTTAATGTTAAACATAGAAATTTAAATAAAAGTAAATTTTGCATTTATACATTGATATGAACATTATGTTAAACATCAATATAGATACTTCGTTAAACAATAGGATTGATAACTTCACGTTGACTTAGGTTCGATGACATTAGCACTTAACTTTATGTATTTTAGGTTCAATGGCATTAGAATTAAAAAAATTGGTATTTTTATATCATTTGGTCCATGTAGCATTAACATGAGGTTTATAAGATAAAGCTTTTTTAATATTAAAAAAAAATATTTTAAGTTAATATTTATATTGAACATCAAACATTTACAACAATATTAAACATAGACATTAATAAAGACATACAAATAGATTTATTAAGATTAATAATATTGGATTGTAAATATTAAGTTTATAAAATTGTGAGTTATTTTTCACTATTGTAATAATGTTCTTATCGCTCATATGATTTTATACATGATGTATATGTGAATTTTACTATATTTGTAGATGGAAAATTGCTTATGTATGTTAATTTTAATTCTATTCACCATTAATTGAAATTTTTTTTGTTGATATCACGTGTGTTTTCTTTTATGTTAGGTGATTTCCTTAGTTTATCATGGATCAAGCTATTTGGAGTTGTATTCCATTTGAAATTCTTGAAATTGTCTTCCTCTGGCTCCCTTTATCGGTTGTGATAAAGTTTAGCACTGTTTGTAAGAAATGGAAGAATGCTTTGCAAAACCCTTCTTTCTTGTTGTGTTGCAAGCATATCTGTACAAATGAATTTGGATTTATGGTTCCTTTCCTCAATAATGAAGACAATTATTTTGCTGCTGAATACCTTAATTAGAATGGGCACATATCTCATTTTCATTTGCGATTCATAGATTCAAGATGCAAAGTAGAGTCTACGATTGGACCAATGGTAGTTTTATGCTTACCAACAGAAGTATCCCATTCATGAAACTATTTTGTAATGAATCAATTTACAAAGGCCTTAAAAAACATTAGCTGAATATGAATTTGAGACTGGGGATTCTTTTCGTTATTGGAAAATGTAAGTAGCAACAAATATGACTGGGTTGTTCTAAAACATATCTATGATAGAATGCAATCTAAATTTTATGTTTACAGTAGCCTTGATAGGGTTTGGCGAAGGGTTGATCTTCCATTTGGTGGCACTTCACCCCCTCATAATGGAGTGTTTTATAAAAGTAATTTTTTTTCTCTATCTGGACACAAAGCATGAAGACTATCCTCAATATGGGTATACAATGTACTAGTTTGATGTAATAAAAAATGAATGGTGTTTTTCATTTGTTCCAATCACCGACATATGGTGTATGTCATTAGAAATATGCAAGAAAGAGTTGATATTCCTTGTCAATGATGGCTCCACGTCTGTATTGTCAATTGAAGAAATATATAATTTCCAATTTGGCCACCCATGTGTTGAACGAAGAATTGACTACTTTGAGGATGATTGGGGCTTTAGATGGAAGTTGTTGGAAGAAATTTCTACAGATATAAATAGCAAATGTCCTGGTTATCTTCCATTTCGAAAAATCCAAGGTGTGGTTATTATGTGCAACTGTAGTGAATTTCCTTTCCTATTATATGACATGATGACTGGTCTTTGTTTTCCAACAGATATTTATAATTCAACTAGTCAACATATGTATGGGTTTTGGTCTCCAACGCTGCAGGAGTGCAACGATTTGATTGAGTATGGAAATGTTTTTGCAATTACTCCCCATATGAATTCTATTAATGAGATTTCACCATTAGATATGGACATGGAGTCTTAGGCTATTAGTCATGTTAGGATTTCTTATATATATTTTCATTTTATATGCTCTCTTTGGTTGTGGAAAATATTTCCATTTTTTTTTACTTTACATACTTTTGGGTTTGTATGCTAAGACTTTAAAATTACAATTCTATGTATATTTATATGGCTTATGTTAGGATTTGTTCTATATGTGTATGTATCATATGTGGGATATTGAATCCCATTGCAATTTGCAATAAAATGTTTATTTTTGTGTCCCCTTTAATTCTATTAATTGCATTTGAATGTGTTTGAATGCTATCCATTTTTCTTTGTTTTTATAACTATAATTATTGTGACTTATTTTATACATGGTATTTGCATTAGTTTCTTATCATTGGTTCTCAAATAATGTTATATATTTAGGTACATTTTAGTATTTACATTTATATTTTGATGGTATATAGTTCCAAATATTTAGATATATTTCCAATTCATATAATTCTTATAGTATTTTGTTCTAGTTATATGGGTTTGCCATTACAATTCTAATATGAGACATGAAAATTTATCCTTTTTTGTTTTAGCCTTTTGGAAAATTTCACTTTTCTTTTTAGCCATTTTGAAAAATCCTTTTACGTTTTCATAAGTTTATATAGTTGGAAAAAGACCATATACGCTTTTAATGTTTTTATATGGTTTCAAAAAAAACTTGTTCCTTTTTCATTCTTCTATGTTTATTTATATTGGATATATTATATGTTACATGTTTATGGTTCCATAATAAATATGTTATTATTCATTTTATACATGTCATCTGAAGGCACAAGAAAGCATACAAGAAAACTGAAACTATCACTAGCATCGCGTGAGAGTTCTAATGAAAGTCGTCATTTACTGTATCAAAAAAATAAGGACACGATAAATGAGCATAGGAGAGCTACATATCATATAAAAACGAGTGAAACCACTCTTCAAAATGATTTTATTATTTCTCATAAGTATCGTACTATGGATGATATCATGGAAAGAACATTTCCCCTAGAAAGTTCATTGTGAGAATATGCTCCTCATCAGCATACTTTTTTTGTTCCATGCTCTCCTGAAAATGTTCATAATATTGGGGAAACATATCGCAATAGGGAAGAACATCATATTGATAATGTGGATGAAAAGTTTCACACTAACCCTTCTGTCTCTGTAATTTCATCTTTTGAGCAAGGCCAAAGATTGCAAAACATCCATGGTAGAGGCAACGATGACATTGTATATGATTATTTGGATGATATTTTTATTGGCCATTTGTTTGATAATTTGGAGCCATTTAGTCGAAAAATCAGATCTTCCAATCCCCCTTCTCAAAATAATGTTGTTCCACAAACAAAATCAATCATCCCTGATAGCATTTTGCGTGGAACAATGGAGTTAACACAATGATATTTTGACAGTTGCTGCAATAGTGGTTGTTTTATTTCATTCCTCTATTTACAATTTTTTTTTTTTACTAAACTTATAAGGTATTTTCTTCTCTTGGAATAGGATACATCTCATTTTAATAGAGGTGAAGAAATTGAATCCCCAAGTATTCCATCTACTAATCTCATAATTGAAGATGAAGCATGTCATAGCCTTCCACCGCATTCTTGTCGATAATCAAATTGACAAACTAAGGAAAATGTTCAATGTATTTTATTTTATTTTTCATTTTTTGAATTTTTAGTAGGTTGAACATGAATTTTATTGCATACTTTATTTTCTTCAAACAGGACACAACTCATTTCAATAGAGGCATACAAATTAACTTCGTAGATGTTCCATCTACTGTTGTTATAAGTGAAGAGGAACCATCTCATAACATTCATCCAGATTGCCAACCAAATGTAAATGTTGATAGAATTTGATATTTTCCTCATTTTTGCATTTATTGTTAGTTGTACGTTGTATTTTATAACCCTTTATGGAAAAAACATGATTTCATCTGATGAGATTGGAGAAATGGAATCCTAACCATCAAATTGTCAAACTAATGTAATGTTCAATGTACTTGATTTGTTTTTATAATTTTCAATCTTTATTGGTTGGAAATTTAGTTTTATAATGAATTTTATTTTGTTGAAACATGAAACAAATCATTTTAATAGAGGCATAAAAACTAACTCCCCAAATGTTCTATCGACTGATGTTAGATGTGAAGAGAAACCATCTCATAGCCTTCATCCACATTGCCAAACAAATGTAAATATTGAATGCATTTGATTTGTTTTTCATTTTTTAATTTATAATTAGTTAGAAACTAAATTTAAAAAAAAAAAATATGCTAAAGACACCTTATCATCCTCTCAAGTTCCAGATAATGCAGACTATAAATTTGGAAAGGCCCTGTCATAGATCTGTTCCACATGTTTCAAATTTTGGAAGGGAATTTCATGGTGCTGAAAATCAAGTAAATTTTAGAAGAAATTATACTCTTCCACATCGTTCTCCACATGGTCTGACCGATATAGATCATATTAATTTTGATGAAAACATGATTGCAGTGAAAAAAATATTTGAAGAAAATATAGATAACTTGTCAGTTGTCCAAATGTGCCACATCTGCCAAGAATCATATCCTGGAATCCAAGTTTTGAGAGATTATGAAGGACCTATTTGCAGATGATGTAAGAATCAAAGAGGCTCCCATCATTTTTTTGGATATAATAACATGGATCCTCGTGAGAAACCTCATATTTTAAGAGTTCTTACTCAAGTTGAATAAATGCTAATAGCACGTGTGAATCCTATTTTTCAAGTGACAGATGCTCGAGGTGGGAAATATAAGTATAGCGGCCACACAATTAGCTTTCCCCAAGATATTTCTACGTTTTCACAAAGTCTTCCCCGACATGTTGAAGATATTAACTTTCTAAATGTGAGGAGGCATGTCGCCCAGTATAAATATTATGGATTTTATGTCAAAATATCTCGATTTATGGCTTCATTGCTTTTGAAAAATGAACGTGAACAATATTATCGATATGTTGTAATTGACTATGATTCAGTGAATGCTTTTCCCGAAATATCAATAGATGTCTCCTTTAGGCTTAAATTTGTTGATTGTGATATTGAAGAATGTGAGATCAATGCAAATAATAATGAAGGGTTTCCTGTTGATCATTTTCCCTCTCATCCTTATTCTTTTGTTTCTCACCTACCCAATGAATGGAGAGAAGTGGAATAAATTAGAGCATTTCTTGATAATGTTGATTCTTCACATGTTCAAGAAATGGATTGGCCCAATATTGGAACCTCTCTGGTGAATGAATATAATACTGAGGGGTTATTAGATATGGAATTCCCCACATTGTTCCTCACTGGTGATGTTGATTAGTTGAAACCATGTATTTGTAGAGTTTAACTTCATGAGTATGCATTGCATCTTCTTATATACTATGATTAGAGGTTTGGAAGCCATACTCACTTTCGATATTACCTATTGAACATAATAATGCATCATCAGAGCCAAGCAACTGTTGCAGTTTTTGTGAAGAAACATTTACAAGATAACTCACCGACAACAATTGAAAACTTGCGTCACCAACTTTATGATTTACCAAATAATAATTTGGTTGAGCATCTTACGCAGTTTGGTTCTTCTATGAGAGGTACAAGGGCATACTGGACTAATTTTAGGGCTGAATTTACTACCATGATTACTCATATGGGATGTCCATATTTGTTTTTTACTATGAGTGCAACTAACAAAAAGTGGCCAGAGTTGCATAACCTCATGCCTGTACCCTCACATTCTCGTTCCTTAAATGAGGATCATATGAAAATTGAGAATGTTATCCAATACCCTCATATTGTTGCCACATTTATCCACCATATATTCAATATATTTCGAGAGGAAGTTATCCAAAAATATCTTAAAATGAAAGACTTATGGTATAGGTCTGTGTTGTTGAATTTATTTTCTATTCATTGTCAATTTATTATTATTGTTCTATTTATATTTTTTGTAGTAACTCTATATTCGTTTTCTTCAGATATGAGTGGCAGCATAGAGGTTCCACACATATTCATGGTTTCCTATGGTTGCAAGGTGCTCTTAAACTGGAAATACTTGATTGGTCAAATGCTTATGATTTACAACTTGCAAAGAGATTCTTTGACAATTATGTAACTGCATGGAATCCATGTGAAATACATTGTCGCAACATAATGGTTCCAAGAAGTCCCAATGATTACCCTTTCCTATTGAATACTGATCATATTTTCTCTTGCAATGCTCATAATGATTATGAGTAATTGTTAAACTGTGTCTAAAGACACACAAAGTGTAGTGTAGATTCTTGTTTGTGTAAAAAAGAATATATTCTCACATTTCAGTACAATGCTCCATGGGATCTTTCTGAGGAATCAAGATTGTTCATAGATGATCAAGGAAGAAAAAAATATGATCCGACAAGAAATGATGATAGGCTCAATGTACATAACATTGACCTTCTAACAATTTGGCGTGAAAATGTTGATTGCCAACCAATTCTTTCTTAGTATGCTATCCTAAAATATATTGCTAAGTATGCATTAAAAGAAGAGAAAAGGTCTGAAGGTTATCATGATATGTTAACTAAAATTTCAAATTCTATTGCCTCTAAGGATCATGCTTTATGTGCTTACAGAAGGTTTCTTGTAGAAACGATTGTTGACCGCGACATTGGAGCACAAGAAACATGGCATCTATTGCTTAAGCTACCTCTTGTTGTCTATAGTAGAATTTTTTTTCCTTAAACGTTGGAAGAAAGATTTTCAGGAAAATATCAAGGGATGCAATGTTCATCTAAGAATACTTTTGTTCAACATTATCAGAGGAGGCCCTTTTTCCTTGAACATCTATATTTGATATAAACAACAAGATCTTGGACATTTGATGGCAAGCATAAAAAATATACGTGGAATACTAGATATGTTCATGCTATTTTTCGGGTTTGGCCACGGTTTTATTATATTCCTAGTGAGGGTTTAGACGAATTTGAAACCTTTTGTTGGAAAAAATTACTCTTGTACAAGCCATTTCGTGACATTTGTGTGAAGATTGGCCTTTTAGATAAAATTGTTGTTGAAAATTGGAGGACTTTCTGATATCAAGCATGACATGTTGATCAAAATCCATCAATTGTAGACAATATTGAAGATGGAGAAGATGGTGATTTTTCTAACTAGGAAATGAATCTTGAAGATGATTTTCAAGAATGGCAACTTTTCTCTCGCTTGGTTCCACCAAATAATGTGAATTTTTCTGATCTTCACACCCTTGGTTGAAGGGATTTTGATATATTCTTTTACTAGAAAAGTAAAACTATTTCTGATGATGTGGCTGAAGAAGCTATTAATTTTATAAGGAATGGACAATCAAGCGGTGACATTGTTGACCTTTCAAATAAAAAATTTGCATCTCTAGATTCATTGGCAGAAAAACAACAATTTTATTTTCAAATTGTTTTAAGGCATTTTGTTGAATATGAGATTCATGAAGCTCTTCTTATGATTGTTTAGGGAACTGCATTCACTGGAAAGTCTTTCCTTATGCATTATATTTTTGAAGTTCTTTCTATTTTTTAAAGTAATGGAATAAGTCCTTTTCTTCTTCTTGCCCCAACAAGGATAACTTCTTTTAATATACATGCAAAAACAATACACTCAGCTCTAAAAATTATGATTAAAGATATGAAACCACTACAGGGTCAATCACTAGTAGTATTCCAAGAATAAATGAGGCATATTTGATATATATTGATTGATGAAATGAGATTTCTACGATCAAGGTTATTCATGCAAATAGATGCTCGGTTACGAGAAGCATTTCCAGAGAAAAAGATATTGTCGTTTTGGTGGCAAATCCATCATCCTTGTGGGTGACATTGGCCAGCTACCTCCTGTGAGAGATAAGGCTTTGTATGAAGGTAATACAATAGGGAAAGTCTTGTGGAAAAAATTCAACATTGTTGTCACTCTTGACACAATATTTTTCCAACAAGGGAATAATGATAAATAATCTTTTTTTTGTAGAGTCCTCAATAACATAATAAATGAAAAACCTGTTCTTGATGATTGGGAGTTTCTTATGTCGCACGCTGATATGAGGTTGCATCTTAGAGAGATGGATTTATTTAATGCATCAATTCACATGTTTTCGGAAAATAATTTGGTGTCCTTCCATTATAGGAATATGTTGAAATCATCAAATTCTCCAATTGTACGATGTATTGTTGAGAATTCAAGGAGTTCAAAAATCAGTGGTTCCGATGATGATCAATTGGACCATGAAGTTTTGTTGTGTTGTAGTCAATGTATTATGTTGACATGTAATTTGTGGGTTGAAGCGAGTTTGGTGAATGGTGCACTTGGTTATGTGAAGGAAATATTTTAAATGCCTACCTCTAAGCCACCTCAACTTCCAATGTTCACCACCGTTTTTTTTAATAAGTATGTTGGTGTTCCATTTGATGCAAGAAATCGAAACATTGCACCTATCACACTAGTGATAAGAGGAAATAAAAAAAAAATCCCTTAAATATGACATGGTCTCTTGCAATCCACAAGTCTAGAACGAGTATCAATTGATATCGGGAATAAAGAGAAGCAAGGCCTGACCTTCACAACCATATCAAGAGTGAAATCAATAGATGGTTTTCACATTTCATTGCCTTTCTCTTTTCAGCTTTATGCCAAGATGAAAGATAGTGCATATGTTACAATTAGGAAGAAAGAAGAGGAGCGATTGAAGTCCATATCTCTATGGCACACAACTATTAATTCTTTTAGCTCTTGATATAATGTTTTTTGAATTTATTTTATTGTCGTCTATATTTACTTTTAATATAACAATGATGTATTAATGAGATGAATACATTCATCATATTCATTGTAATATTTTGGAAATTTGTTTACATCGTTTTTCAATATATATATTTTTTTAAAGTGGTTATCATTATTTTTTTTACAATGAACCATTTAGAGATAACCAACGAGTTTTATGAGCCAATCATTAAAAATCAAGATTGAATTCCATATCACTATGACATGCAACTAATAATATTGTGACATATTTATAGAATGTTTTTTTAATTGTTCTTATTGTCCTCTTTATTTACATTTAGTATAATAATGATTTTCATATATTAATGAAATGAATAAATTCATCATATTCATAGTAATATCTGAGAAAGTTGTTACATCATTTGTCATGTTGTTCAATTGACCTTCTTTTTTAAGTCGCTACTATTCTTTTGTTTACTATGAACCGATTAGGCATATACAACCAGTTATATGAGCCAATAATTAAAAATCAAGATTGAAGTCCATATCCCTATGACATGAAACTAATAATATTTATCAATGTGGTTTGCTAAATATGTTGTGGTTTGGTTCAATGACAACATATTTATATTTGATTTTAATATTAAACTAAAATTAATATATACATCAACATTATTTTAAATAAAAATATAGAATCACTAACATTATTAATATCTGATTTTAAGCATTAAGTTATAAAATTTGTGATTTCTTGTTGATTATTGTAATAAGGGTCATATCACTCATTTCATGTGTACAATATGTATTTCTAATGAGGTTTATATTTATAGAATTTTATAGCATTTGGTTCATGTAGCGTTAGATTATTTTATAGCATGACGTTTTTAAGATTAATATTTTTAACAATAATAAAAATGGGGTGTTCTGTTTTATATATATGTGTGTGTGTGTGTGTATTAATTTTGATTTTGTTGTTTTTCCTTTCAAATGCAAATATGGATAATAATGATGGCATCTATTATAATCAAGTGGTGGAAAATATTTCTAGAGTGATAATTTTCTTTCATATCTTTGGAACAAGTTTGATAGAAAACATGGCTTCCATCCCGCTTTTATTGATGAGCATCTTCGTATTCTAGATGAAATGAAAATGAATGTAGAATACTTGTTGCATGTGCATATGAGGGAGGCTGGGAGGAAAACAAGAAGAGATTGGTTGGAAAGTGTTAAGTATCGTGATCATTATCTTGTTGATTTGAATTGGTGTTCCTTTTGTTAAACCGCTTGGTTGTGTTCTAGAAGAGGCTATTTGATAAATGACTTTTGATGGAGAGTTTCAAGTCCATTTTTGTAGTGGAATTTTTTGATGTAAAGACAACAAAAAATATCTGTTAATTTCAATGTTCTTTCTTGGATGCATTGATGGTGGAATTGAATATCACTCTAGTTTATTAATTCATTCAGTTTATATTATTAACAATCAGTAAGGTTTATTGATCACTTGGGGTTTATAATATTAATAATCATGTGACTTTATCAATCCTTTGTGTTTAAAATATTAATTCGTAGGCTTTATTAGGCTCTTTTGTTTTTAATATTGATCCCTTGGCCTTATTGATCCTTTAGGCTATTAATATTTATCCCTTGGGTTCACCAATTCCTTTGGTTTATAGTATTAAACCCTTGGGTTTATTAGTTCTTTAGGTTTATAATATTAATAATCCCTTGGGTTTAATAATCTCGAGTTTAAAATATTAATTCTTAGTGTTTATTAATTTATTTGGTTTTTTATATTTTTTTATTAATTTTATTGATCCGTTGACTTTATTAATCACTTGAGTTTATTAATAATTTTTATTTATAATATTAATCTGTGGGGTTTATAATATTAATAATCCCTTCGGTTTATTGTTGTTTTTTTTTTATAATATTAATAATCCCTTTGCTTTATTGATGTTTTATGTTTATAATATTAATATTTCCCTGTATTTGTTGATCCATTGGGTTTATAACATTGATCCCTTAAGTTTCATAATTATATGGGTTCATAATATTAGTCCCTTCAGTTTATTAAATCCAAAACTTAGGGGTTAAATATTAGTCCTACAATCTAATATTAATGCATGGTCCAATGTCACATTATGAAAAACATTGTCTCATTATGAAAATAAACCATGGGAAACCATCGTTAATCAACGTTAGCCATAGTCGATCAATGTCTTCCATGGTTGAATGTCACATTGTGACAAATATTGTCTCAATATGAAAATTAACCATGGTCAACCATGGTCATACTTGGTTCAGCGTCGCATTGTGACAAAAATTGTCTCAATATTTAAATCAAGTTGGTCAACCATGTTTATTTCACAATTTATAGTATTTATCAAATGGATTTTATATACTTCGAGTTTATAATATTTATCTCTTAGGTTTAATATTATTCCCCTCGGTTTATAATATTAATAATCATGTGACTTTATCAATACTTTTTATTTCTTTATCATGATTAATTAATTTCTTTATTAATCATGTGAGTTTCTCATTCATTTTTATTTAAAATATTTATTCCTAGGCTTTAATAATCTCTTATGTTTTTAATATGGATCCCTTGGCCTTGTTGATATCTTATGTTTTTAATATTTTTCCGTTGGGTTCACCAATTCCTTTGATTAATAATATTAATAATACCTTGGGTTTATTAATTTTTTTATTTAAAAATATTTATTCTTATGGGTTATTATTTTCTTAAGTTTTTGAGTTTAAAATATTTATTCTTAGGGTTTGTTAATCTCTTATGTTTTTAATATTGATCCCTTGGCCTTATTGATCCCTTAGATTTTTAATATTTTTCCCTTGGGTTGACCAATTCCTTTGGTTTATAATTTTAAACCCTTGGGGTTTATTAGTTCGTTTGGTTTATATTATTAATAATCCTTTGGGTTTATTAATCTCTTTAGTTTAAAATATTAAATCCCATGGTTTATTAAATTCTTAGGTATTTAGGTTTAAAATATTAATTCTTAGGGTAAATTACTCTCTTGAGTTTAAAATATTAATTCTTAGGGTTTACTAATTTCTTGGTTTATAATACTAATATTTATCCCTTAGGTTTATAAAATGTAACTATTGGGTTTACTAATTTCTTAGGTTTATAATATTAAATTCTTCTATTTATTTGTTCCTTAACTTTATAACTTTAATAATTCCTTTGGTTTATAATATTAAACACTTGGGCTTATTACTTATTTTGGTTTACAACATCAATAATCCCTTGTGTTTATTAATCTCTTGAGCTTAAAATATTAATTCTTAGGGTTTATTAATCTCTTGTGTTTTTAATATTGATTCGTTGCCTTATTGATCCTTTAGATTTTTAATACTTATCCTTGGTTTCACCAATTCCTTTGGTTTATAATGGTGAAAATGTGAAGTTGGGTTACACTTTTGTGAGAATCAGGGGCATAAAACTTTTTTACTCAGCAGTTCGGCCGACCTTTTGAGAAAGTTCGATTGAAATATTAGAGAGTTCGACCGAACTTTCGAAATTAGTTTGGCTGAAATCATTCTTCCGTTTACATTGATGGTGTACTAACAGCGTGGGCAAACAGATTTTTTTCCAGAGATTGGAAAACCGATAACAAAAGTTAAACCGAACTTTTAGTTCAGCCGAATTATTAGTTCAGCCGAACTTTTAAAATATGAGTTCGGCCGAACTCATATTTTATAAATATATCGCCCGCGAACTTTTACAGGTTTCACATCTCTTTCGCGCATTTCTTTTCTAATTTTCTGTTGCGCTCTGTTTCTGCTCTGTTGAATTGCTTCTCTGTTGTGAGCTCTGTTGAGTTGCTGCTATGTTGCTCTGTGGTGAGCTCTGTTGAATTGCTACTCCGTTGCGAGCTCTGTTGAGTTGCTGATCTGTTGCATTGTGGTGAGCTCTGTTGAATTTTTGCTCTGTTGCGCTTTGGTTACTGCTCTGTTGCTACTCTGGAGTTGCGCCGCGACGACCTTCTGTGTGGAGTTGCGTCACGACGACTTTCTACGAATTTCCAGGTAAGTGTTTAAGTCTTGATGTAAATGTTGCCTCATCTTAGCGTAAGTCCTGATGTAAGTCCTGAATTGCCTCATCTTAGTGTAAGTCCAGATCACAGAAAAAATGGGTAAGCTAGATATACTAGAAACTTATTACTTAGCAAGATCCGAGACTTCACAGATACAGGTGAGCCAAGTCCTTGAGCCTTATCATAACGAGTCAAAGGTGTCTCCTATGGAATTTGAAACTGGATAAAAAAGATAGCATCCCAATGAAACAACTACGCAATAATCCTCTCTTTATATACCTAAAGTTATTAAATTTAACTATTTATATAATTAAAGAAAACATCTAACATTGAATGTGATGAATCAGATAGCCTCATTAACCTAAAATCATTGCATGAACATTACTCTGCCGTAAATATAAAGACCGCCAATGAGATTGTGAAGGGCCATGTGGCCCAATTTATTGTTTGATATATCACTTCCTCTCTCCTTCTACAATGAATTTAATTTGCCATTTTTTATTTCTTCAACATCGTACAGCGAATGGGATTCTTGAGATTCTATAACTATTAAATATGGCTGAATGCAATCATTTACAACGTGGAAAACCACTAAATGATCAATAAAATCCACAATCAATCAAATGGAAAGTTAACGTTGAGTGTGGAGAGATATGATTTAATTTGAAGTCAAAACCGAGGGTGAATAGGTGAATTGGTTTTACGCGTGAAGGGTAATTTGACTAGAGATTTCATAATATAAGTGATTTCTTTCATACCTATCATATTTTATATATTCCCAAATTTAGAATTGAACCTAAAAATTATCATATATTTCAGTGTAAAGAAACATACTCTTAATTACAATTCTTCTTAGTTATGGCCCAATAAATGAGTCAGAGAAAAACACAAATAAAAAACAAAGTACCAGAAAGAAGTAAATATAGACCACAATCTATATCCTTTTAAGTTTAGAGGAGGCACAAAAATAACAATGTCTTTAACTCGTTTTTTTTTTTCCCTAAAAACATTACAAAAAGAAGCTGGTTACATATTATACATGATTATATTTCTATTTTGACTTGAAAGATAGATACTTTTATTATTGGTCTGGCTTTATGTCTTATTTCAAAAGAGTAGTAACTCTTCTTAATTTAGTATGGTTCAATAGTAGTTTCATTAGCAGCAAATCAAAATTCATTAGGGAAAGGAAACCAAGGAATAAGAGAAAGGAGATGAAAACTTATATAGACTGTTTCATTGAATAGTTACAATTTAATATGTAATATTGTATGGTTACTAAGTTTAGATGAACTATGAGCCATATGTATTTCTGGTTACTTAAATTGTGTCTATTGTGAATAAATGTATCTATAGGATGTTTTACTTTTTATATTTCCCTTATTTTATTCAAGTTCACTTGACCAGTTCCAGTAACCAGTCTGTTGAGAATCTACCCAGTTCTACTATGTCATGCCTTCTTGACTTCTATTTTAGTGGCTATATAATTTAGTGCAGTTTCCTTTTACTGGTAGTTTTATTTTGAATGTAGAGAAGCGGATGCCAAAATTTCAACTTTTGATGTGTCTTTTCCCACTTTTTCTATCGGGTGCCTCTTTTGGGCCACCTTAAGCTTTTCTTGTGTAACCTTCAATTTCCTTAGGGAAAATTGATTTAGCTTTTTATAGTTCCCAGTCATTTTATTTTGAAGGCTTAAGTCTCTATTAGCTCTTTCCAACTTATCCTCCAAGTGTTTATTTTCCCTTTCAAGCCATGCTTCTCTATTATTTTCTATTTCTTAGGTGAGTAAAGAAGTAAGAGGAAAAGATTGGAAAAGGGGTGCCTCTTCTTCTTTCTGTTTCTTCAAAGCTCTTTTGAGACCCATAGTCCTAGGCCTCTTCCTCTTTGGTTGTTCTTCTTCTTCAGTGTCATTGAACTCACCCATGATCTCTTCCAACTTGATTTGCACTTTGGAGGCTTCCCTTTGGTACTTGAAAGCTCAGGCCTCATAAACTACCATGTGGACATTCATTTGTTTGTTTTGTGTTTGCAGAACATTTATGAGGTCCTTTGACCTCTCTATATCAGCTCTTAGGTCATGAATTTGTGCCTCTCTGTTTAGTAAAAGAGTTTCAAGAATTTTGGTTTCATTATACCCATCATCACTATCTATTTGGATAATGTCAAAATCCCTTTCCTTCTCATGGCTACTTTCCTCCTTTTCCTTCCCTTTGCCTTTGATAGGTTTCTTGGTTCTTCTCTCCTTTGGTAATTCAACAATGGGTTGCTTGGGCAACTTGCCTTTGCTTCGGAGTGCTCTAGTAACATTGGGAGTTACAACTTGAGCTACTTTCTTTCTTGAAGTTCCAGGCTTTGTTACCTTTGGAGAAGAAAGCATGGCCCCTTGCTTAGGAGAGGTAGCTAGCACATGCTCTATTTTTTCTTTACCCTTACTGCTCCCATCATCATCTTTGTCACGGTTTTCCTCCTTTTAAAAACTTCTTTGTTGGTATTTATCACTGATATGCTCATGGTCACTGATTTGGCCCTTTTGCTCTATGCTGCCCTATTTAGAATGCTCACTGCTTGGGGTTTGATTGTCATCATCTTTGATTTTTGAAGGAATTTCTTGTTTTTCATCATAAGTGTCCCTTTGAGGACTATCTTGACCCTCCTCATAAGTGTTTTGGCTGTCATCTTGTATGTCTCCTTGAGCGATGCCTTGTTCACTTCTATCCCTGTTTTCTTCATGGTTGTGGTGCATTGTACCTTCACTATTTTCTGCCTCATTACCATCATGCTCACAACTATGTGGGCTACCAACAGTTTTTTCTTAATGACTGTTGTGTTCTGCATCAACTTTTTCCAGCTCTTCATCATTGTCCTCTTTACGCTCACTGTCATGCTTGGATTCTTCATTATTTCCTTCCTCATCACTTGTTTGCCTCCTCTCACTTTTCTCTTCTTCACTGTTTTTCCCTTTCTCACTTTGCTCTTCTTCACTATTTTGCCCTTTCTCACTTTTCTCTTCTTCACTGTTAGTTTGCATCCTTTCTGCTTCACTTTCAATTATATGAGTTTTTTGTTTCTTAGGAGTGGATTTGCTGGAATAAGGAGAAACATGATGAGTGGATGGTGAGGAAGGCGCATGAGATGAAGAAGCAGTGGCGAAATCGGAATGGGAGATGAAAGAGTCCCAAGAAACTCCTTTTTCTCAATTTGATGGAGGATGATGATCTTGATAAGGGAATGATGAAATAGGCAAGCTTTTTGTTGAGCGGAAGGCTTCTTTTGAATAGTAGAAGCCATCTTGTCAATGCTTCTATAGAGGAAAAAGGGTAGGTTTAGCAATTGAGTTCTTGTGAAGTGCATGAGAACCCTGATGTGATAAGCATAAACCCGGGAAAACCTCCCTTCTAGTTTCAAGAAGGGTTTGTATTGATTGGAATCTAGGTAGGTTTTCTTAGACCATTTTTATCCGATATATGGAATTTTGGTAGATTTGGAGATAGCTCTAGGAGAGAGCTTGAAGTCTAAACCTGCTAGATGAAAATGCTTCCCTTGCAGCCTTAAAGCAAACAAATGTGTCAAGGGAAGATAACTTTTCACTTCTTAAACCTTCTGACAAAATTCCAAGCATCCTACTTCATGAAAGTTAAAGAGCACTGAAGGAGATGCATTCACTTCCTGAGTTGAAAAAGGCTCATACCTTTTGTGAGGACCACTCCTGCTATCTTTATTAGGAGACATTTTGTTTTCTGATATCCTTTACTGACTTACCCAGGCAAAATTGTTCAAGTGTTTTTGAAACAGGCTCTTAATCAAACACTTTTTACTCTTTGAAAAACTAAGTCTGTCGTTAGTCAGCCCACAAGTTTTTTTAAACAAAACCAGCTCTTTTTGACCTTGACAATATGAACTCTTCTCCCTCAGATCACTATTTTCTATAGTTTATTTGAAGCAAGAAAGAAGTTCCCTTGAAAACACTGTCTCCTTTGGTAACACTGTTTTAATGGACTGATCTAAAACAAAGACTGTACCCTTTAGAAAAAACACTATGTTTTGCTTTTGAATAAACTTCCCTCCTTTAATGATCACTGTTTCTCTTTTGTATTTCGCAAACAAGTATTAGCTGGATGAATACAAATTCACCTCTTCAGTACTGTGTGTGAGTAATGAGGTCTTTGAAAAGGTCTGTTTGTGGATTTTGGAGGCAAATGCCTTTTGGTTTGGGCACACAGTTTCTCTATCTTAAATCTCTATTTTTGAAAAGGTTAACACAACTTCTTTCAAACTGGTAACATTGTTCCTTCCAATTACTACCTTCTTTGGAAAACACTGCTCTTTTGAAATCAATGATTCTTTTGTGGCTATTTCAAACAAAAGGTGCTCATGAAAAACACTGTTTAATATACTCCTCCAAACTGGTTATGAGACCTCCTACAAACTCTGTTTTGTGTTTATGAGACTGCACACATTCTTTGCTATTTTAAAGCACAAAAAGACCTTTCAAGCTGGCATATTCAACCCCTTCTTCAGCCACTGTTTATCTTTGAAATCACAGCAAGAAACCCTTCTCTAAACGGACACAAAACCTTCACTATTTCATAGTAGAATAAAAACCTCCCTTTCTTTGAAAATTATGATTTAAACCCTCCTCGAGCTCAAACTTTAGCTAGGAATCGAGAAATACCTTAAAAGGAGTGTTTGAGGCCCTTTGAGTGTTGGTGCAATGTGCAAAAAAGTGTGTTTTGAACGTTTTTGATGGGCGGGCGTTGAACACAGAACGCGCCGCGCAAAGGCTTGTCGAGTCGGCCTCAGGCGCCCAGCACAGGCGCACCGCACTGAAACTAAACTCGGAATTTCTACACAAATCGCTCAAAATTGCTTCTTTCCTCGGTCAGAATGCTAATGCATGTTTGGTTTATGCCTTTTAGGCTTATAAGGTTTTGTTTAAAAGGAAACAAAGTATTTTCCCCTCTTTCAAAATTTAACAACTTTTTAACGTTTATCACCTTATGTTTTTGAAGAGGAAACTTGAATTTATGTTCAAGTTTTTCCTAACCTTTTGCCTTTTGCATAAACTATTTCACTGTGTAACTCCTGGGGGAGCTAAATTTCTATTTCTCTGTGAAGGAACCCACTTTCATATTTTTCTCACAAAAGGGTAGCATTTCTGAAAAAGCACTCTCTTGGTCACAACTTTACCATTAGAGCAATAATCTTGTGGATATACAAGATCCTTCCATTTCATATAAGCATTAAGATACCCAAACTGAAGTGCAAGCTCTGACACGGTCCTAGACCTTTCAACAGTTGCCCTCCAAGTATATTTTTTGTTTCTTCTCGAGAAATCATTGCCTTCAACACTGTATTACTTTGAAAACACCATAAAGACCAATCATCTAAAAGAAATTCATAGAAATAATGCTATTGCAGCCCTTTTGAAAATACCTTGTATCCATTGTTTTTGAAGTAAGGAGGCCCTTTGACACAAGCTTTCAAACTCTAAAATTTCATTTTCTCCACTAATTTTCACCCTTGTCTTTCAAACAGAGAACTCACTTAAACACCATTGGAAACACTACTGATGCATCTTTTGTTTCATCCCTGGGAAGGAGGTGGCCTATAATTTCTAAAGTCACTTAAAACACTTTAACCCTCTACTTTTAAGTGAAGGAGGTTCTTATCATGTTCTCAAACATCTTCTCTTGATTGGAGGAGGCTTTACCATGATGTCTTCTAACCTTCTACTTTTTAATGAAGGAGGTCATTACTGTGCTTTCAACCATCTGCTCTTTTAAAGGAGGAGGTTCTCACTGTAGATATGTCATTTCATTTATTTCAAAACTGTATCACCTTTCTGCAAATCATATGTCTCTGCTTGATATTATGTCAAATAGGCAACAATTTTCTTTATGAGATATATTCTGAGATATGTATTCTGTGTAAAAAAACCCTATGAACCTTTAGAACAGGAAACATATGATTTGTATATGTAGAGTAGCTGCTTGCTTAAACCTAGTTGACTGTCCTCCTTTGACTGTGTTTGCAGAGGCATGTTGAATTTCCTTTTGGAGGGGATTTTGAAAATACTACTGGTCAGCATAACATCAGCCCTTTGCATTCAAATGACTTGGATGTTGCTCTTTATTTTTTAGGCAACTTTGGCTTTCAAGCCACGCCTATTGGTGGCCCTTTACTTGTTGTATTTCACTTGTTTTATTGAGGGCAAGCTAACTCATCATGAAGGATCCTTTTGACCTTGTCTTTTTGCTCTTTTGCACATTGATCATTACTGCAATCACACCCCTGCAGAGATGTAAAAACATATGAGTTTGAACCTTGGAGAGCTTCCTTGGTGTCTTATGGAGATTTTTCCTGATCTAAGCATATTCTTTTAGACAGTGAACATGCTTATCTTCTTCTGTATTGGATCTTTGTTAAACTTCTTCCGGACCGAGACATAATGACATCTTAGTGGTGCGCGACCTATGGATGGATCAAGACTTGTTTTTGTAGATTAGGAACTAATTCAGGGCTGACTGGTACTGAACAAAGGCTTTTGGCTCGGGATGTTTTGCCAAGGAAATGATTCCCTAAAACACCACTTATCTAACTTAGGGGCGATCTTGAAATGTTCTGAGTATTTCTTGGTATGATTAGATCTTCAAATGATATATAACCAGGGATAGGGTTGCAGACACTTTTGGTCAATAGTTGGATAATGAATGGCTTGAGGAATAAGGGTAAATGACAGTAGATAACTTTCAGCTATGACAGCTATGGACAGGGTTATTTTGTTGAAACCAGATAGGTCTTGACAAATAGGTTTTTTATTGTCATAAGCTGACTGGAAAGGGTAGGAGGACAAAAATTCTTTTGGGGAGTTTTCTAGATGACAGATTAGACAGTTTGGAGATTAGGTTCTAGAAAACTCGGCTTAGAAAACTAGTCATCATCAACAAGTGAAAAATAATGATGACTAACAGTGGCTCCATTTGGGGAGGGCAGCTCCTTTTCAGGAGGTGTCCAGAATTGCAGATCTTTGGCTTGTCAAGACCAGTGCCTTATAAATTGGCGCAAATTTCTTTCTTTCTTGATGCTATTTCTGAAAATTGACAGCATGATTAGCATCAAAGTCATCTTTACCTACCCAGCTATATTCCCTAACATTTTTTCTTCTTTTAGGTGCATTTGGACTAGCAACACTTTGACATGATATTTTTGAAAAAGACACTATCTAATTCTACACTTATATCCGCTTGGAGTTCAGATTAAACTGATGAACTCCTTTGTTTCTCTACTTATGCTAAATCGACTGTCAAGATTAAGCTTTTTGACAGGATTTGATTCACTAAACTAAAACATGAAATTGACAAATGACCAAATCAGGATTAGACAGTTTGATTTGTCATGTATTTGTGGCATAAAAGACAAGCTGCAGACAAATATTATTTTGCACGAAAATAAGATTTAGAAAAATCAAGGCTATGATACATAGTTTGTTTTTCATCCCTGGTTTCCTCTTTGGTTTTGTTTTAGGCGTGTGGAACCAGTATCTTTTCCTAATCTACTTTCTTTTGACAAGTCAAGCTTTACACAATTTGACTATCCCTTCTTTCACTAACTTATCAGTAATAAATTTAAAACATGTTTAGTTATGATTAGGCTAGATAATTGAACAAGACATCTTTTGAGCACTAGTAGTGGAATTTAGAATTGCGCACTTTCAGCATGAATCTTTTTTGAACATGGGGATTTTTTGTTGTTTTAGAATCTGCCCTCTTTTTCTACTTTTCTTGTTATTTTTGTGTTTTCTGTTTTTCTCAAAACAAACTGAAAGAAATATGCTCATGGGACTGAGCTTATTTTGCATGCCTATATATTCTATTAGAACCTATATATGATAGACATTTATCTGGTGAACTCTTCTTTCCAATATAACCAGTCAGGTAGATGATTGCATGGTTGATCTTGGTTCAGCTCTTTGATGATGTTGAAGAAATCAAAAGGCCACTTCCACCTCACTTGTTTTCGGATTGTAGTGCTTAATTTTTTTCTCATACTTTGCAGCAAATTGTTCATGGTAGAACCCACTACTCCTTCAGATTTCTCAAGTAAAACAACAAATGGATCTTGGAATAATACCTGATCTAGAGGATTTGATATATAAGCTTCATTCAAGACTACTCTTTGTTCCACTTGGCTGTGTTTGGGACTCTCTTGGGAAAGAAAGTTTTCCCCTTGCTCATGATCACCTGAGCTATCAGACTCATCATACATTTCAGTGTATTCTTCTTCCCAAACTGATGTGTTTTGATTAGGAAGACTGAAAATTGTGTGGAGGTCATCATGATGATGAACAGGGATACACTTTGGTAGTAAATCTTCTTGAAAGGATAGGGTGACAACTCTCATGTGTTTACCAACCTCTATTTGTTAATTTGAAATTTCTAACTCAATGGAACTTGGTGGCTGAAAATATGGAATTAAGGAGGATTCCATGACCAAAATTATTTCCTCAACCATTTTAGGAGAAGGCTTCTCATTGACAACTTGCTCAAAAATTTCATCATCCTCCTCAACCTCATCATCAAAGCTGAAAAACTGCTGATCTCCAATTATGTGAAAGTTATTGCTGATGGGCTGATATGAAGTGGAACAAAGGGTCAAAGATCCTTCACTAACTTCTAAACTTTCAAGGCTTCCCTCATTAGTGTCATAGGTGACCTGTTTTGGTTGCTTGATGCTTCCAATCTGATGATAGTGAACTTTATCCCATAAATCAACTGTTGATGGCTCTGCAAGGTTAGCTTCTGCTTGGATATCATAATCATCAATATATTGATCAAACCTCGGAGAATCATTAATATAAGTAATGTCACCAGCCATATATATTGGACTGTCAGATTGTTTATCTTCGGATTGATTTACAAATCTATTTTTTGACTTATGGTATGCAAGATCAGACGCTGATTGTATGTTTATGAGTTGATCTAGCTCTTCTTTTGTAAAAGAGGGAGGCATTTTCATCTCTCTTTGGATGTAACTACAATGACCTTCTTTCTCTTGGGAAAGCTGATTTAGAGGATGAGTGTCTTTTTGGGCTTTACTTGTGAGAGATGATGAATCATCACTTGTGCCTTTAGAGAGATCCCGTGGGTTCTCTTTTATTTCTTGATTTTTTTCATCTTCAACCAATTCTTTGTGATGTTGAGGATAGTTAGCATGTAATTCATGAGTTGCTTCTGATAGATTTTCAGGAGGCCAATTTTCTCATATGAACTTAGATGACTCAAAGCATAAAGGTAGAGATACTACAGGTTTTGTTTTTTCTTCTATTTCAGATTCTGTTTCATCTTCAACCATCTTTTCTTAATTTATGTGAGAGTTCACTTGAGCAGGGGTTTCCTGAATAACTGCTAAGAGATCTTTAGGATGCAAATTTTCTTTCAAAGTCTGGAATGATTTAAAGCATTAGGGTAGAGAACCTAAAGTTTTTTATTCTTCTTCCATCTCAAATTTGATTTCATCTTAAATCAACTCTTCTTTGCCATCTTGATGGTTATTTTGGGTAACAAATGTATGGATCTCCTCTAAAAAAACCTTAGGATGCCAATTTCTTAAGTTTTCATCAATGTTTACAAGGTGTTGTATAAGGTCTTCACATTGATAGCAACAATTTTCAGCTAATGATAGAGATGGACAATGCCCTATATAGTGTTTTTAAAATATCTTGTGGAAATCCTTCAAAGAAAACAAGATGCCAGGTTCTAGGCCTTCATACCATTCTCTTGGCTTTCCTTCTAATGTCCCCATGAACATTTTCATGAGGCAGACCTCATCCCATTCAACATTTAACCTCCATACATGTATATGAAAATTGATGAGATGTAACAATGGGTCATCAACCTTTTCATCTCGAAAGATAGGTAGGTTTTCTATCCAATTTACTGCTTTAGGAATTTTGTGTGGGAATCCAGGGATATGTTCTTTGCTCATTGGAGCATATCTCCTTTGTGTCCTTGGATGCGTCTTTGTTAATCACAAAGGATCGCTGTGTCTTTTCAACCAGTTTAGAATTCTCTACCAGTGGAGTCTTTTGGTCTATTGAGGGTTGTGGAGTCGCCAGGTGGAAGATTTGAACTTTGCTGTCCACCATCAACATGATTGGGATTGCTTAATGCATTCCCAGGAGATTTTATAAGGACTAGTGGAGTAATAGGCCTACTGGAGGCTAGTGGAGTCGTCAGGTGGATGTTTTTAGTTGTTTTTAGAGATATGTGTATGGTCCACCACCAATACTGATAAAAATTCAATCTAGGGATGTTTTTTGGGGATTTATGAGTTTTCTATGTGTAGCCCTGAGGTTTGCAAGAGTTTTCTAAAGTTGGGTCATCATTTTGCTAGGATGGTGAGACAACTTGATTCTACTCTTTGATAATACTTCTAGGTTGAGGGATTCTGAAGTCCTAAGGTATACTTAGTTTGTCACTAACTCATAAGGTCCCACCGTGATCACCATTGTGTTAGTGAGCGGTGGGATAAGTCCACAAGATAGTATTCTCAAAGGTCTTTGAAGGTTTAGGGAAGTCTAAGTTTGTTTATCACTCAGAGTCCCACCGTGATTGCCATTATGTTAGGGTCCCGTGTTTTGGCATATTGGCAAGCCAAGTGACAGGGTAACATCAAGCCAACTTTGGAGTCCAAGGACCTAGCCTTCCTGGACTCAGAGAGGGCTCTCTCTATTTTTGCAAGGGATGTAGAGTTTTTGCTTCTTATGTTTTTTATTTTAGGCTAGTTGTTAAGTAGGATTTTGGTTTGTTTTTAGGTTTTTTGAGGGAGGAACTGATCAAAGTTTTAAATAGATAAAAATATTGTTAGATTAACTGGGTTATGGGGTCGACAAGGTTGAGAAAGCCTCAGATGGTGGACAAGGTATATTGAAGGGTCAATTTGATCAAGGTAAATGGATTGTTTGGGCGTAAGTGAAATGAGATGGACACTAAGTTTGTGAAGGATAAAGTGGTTTTAAGCACAAATAGTTTTACAACAGACATTTATGTGGTAGGGCTAACCATTAATCACTATAAATGAAACTCAAACTGATAGATGCATAAATAAACATTCAGGCGATACATAGAAGTATAAGACCCTCTAACTTTGGGAAAATCACCTTCACACTTTTGGGAAAATAAATAAGATGGAAAAACAACTAAATCTAAGAAGAGGGAACTCCTAAACATCATATTTTGAATTATTGGGAGTTTTGAAAGCAGAATTCAAAGCCTAGGCAAAGGGCAAGTTTGAAACAAGACCTCTTTGGTTCAACTAAGAAAATCAATAATTCAAAGAGAGTTTTCAGAGATGGGGCTTTGACTAGCCATGAGTAAGCAGGGCATACCGTGAATCATACTTAGCATGCATAACAGCCATAAATGAAACAAGTAACAAGTTCTTCAGTGATCAAAGAGCAGTTAAGAATTCTTTGCTATGACTAAGAAAGATGAAAACATAGAAGCTGTAATGAATCAGGAAACTTGAGGTGCCTCCATGGGCATGTCTCAAATCTATTCTTTATTATCCTACAACAAGCAATACGCATGGAAACATATGTGTAAAATGATAAAACATAACAAATAAAGAACACTATACCATTTTACCAAGTCAAGGAATCCTACAACAGTCCTCTTTCATCATCCAAAACATTCAAGGAACTATCCAATGCATAAGACAAATTATTTCTTCCAAGCATGTATAACCATAATATTTCTCTATATCATCAAGCTCAGCCTTGTTTACAATGAAATCTCTTGGAATATATAGGCCAAAGTGAAGGAGAACCTCCTAGTGCAACTAGAAAACTCATTGGCCCATCACAAATATCTGATTTTGTCCTTGAGGCTTTGTAAATCCCAAGGCACAAAATATCTATAAAAATATCACAAAAATGCTAAAAAAGGAAATTAAATTGACTTTTCCAAACTGACAATGGCCGAAAGAGGCTAAACGCACATTTGGAAAAGCCACTTCAGAAAACTGCATTTTTCACAAAAATGCTTCAGAAATATAGCAATAGAAAATTTTTTGTCTTGTGGGAAACTTTTGAAGGACTTACCGATGTCGGAACAAGGTCTGTGATGGCTCGTTGGAAGGCCCTGGATGTTTAGTTTCTGAAAATATATTTTTTTCCCCAAACTGATCAATGGAACCCTATGAAAAACTGACCTATGTGGAAAAACCCAGAAATTAGCCCTTGCTGATATGCGAGGCAGAGTGTTGAAAAAGTGACTATTTTTCGCCTCTTTGGAGGACCAGAACATCTTCAATTGATATGAAATTTTCTGAGTAGATGACCCTCAATTTAATGCATCCAATGATACCACTTTCAAACTCTGAGGATGCTTCGAACTAAAATGGTGATGGCCATGATTTTCTACAAATAAGCTCAAAAATGTCAAAAAACAAAAAACTTGTTGAATTATGCCCAATTTTGGCGAGCATGACCCTCATGGGCTTTCAGAAGCATGTAGAGAAGCGGAGGCCAAAATTTCAATTTTTGATGTGTCTTTTCCCACTTTTTCTACTGAGCACCTCTTTCGGGCCACCTTGAGCTTTTCTTGTGTAACCTTCAATTTCCTTCGGGAAAATTGATTTAGATTTTTATAGTGCCCGGTCATTTTATTTTGAAGGCTTAAGTCTCTATTAGCTCTTTCAAACTTATCCTCCAAGTGTTTATTTGCCCATTCAAGCCATGCTTCTCTATTATTTTCTATTTCTTGGGTGAGTAAAGAAGTAAGAGGAAAAGATCGGAAAACGGTTGCCTCTTCTTATTTATGTTTCTACAAAGCTCTTTTGAGACCCATCGTCCTAGGCCTCTTCCTCTTTGGCTGTTCTTCTTCTTCAGTGTCATTGAACTCGCCCATGAGCTCTTCCAAATTGATTTGCACTTTGCAGGCTTCCCTTTGGTACTTGAAAGCCCGAGCCTCATAAACTACCATGTGGACATTCATTTGTTTGTTTTGTGTTTGCAGAACATGTATGAGGTCCTTTGACCTCTATAGATCAGCTCTTAGGTCATGAATTTGTGCCTTTCTGTTTAGTAAAAGAGTTTTGAGAATTTTGGTTTCATTATCCCCATCATCACTATCTATTTGGATAATTTCAAAATCCTTTTCCTTCTCATGACTACCTTCCTCCTTTTCCTTCCCTTTGCCTTTGATAGGTTTCTTGGTTCTCCTCTTCCTTGGTAATTCAATAATGGGTTGCTTGGGCAACTTGCCTTTGCTTTGGAGTGCTCTAGTAACATTGGAAGTTACAACTTGAGTCACTTTCTTTCTTTAAGATCGGGGCTTTGTTACCTTTGGGGAAGAAAGCATGGCCACTTGCCTAGGAGAGGCAGCTAGCACATGCTCTATTTGGTCTTTACCCTTACTGATCCCATCATCATCTTTGTCACTGTTTTCCTCCTTTTGAAAACTGCTTTGTTGGTATTTATTACTGATATGCTCATTGTCACTGATTTGGACCTTTTTCTATATGATGCCCTCTTTAGAATGCTCACTGCTTGGGGTTTGATTGTCATCATCTTTGCTGGCTGGAGGACTTTCTTGTTTTTCATCATAAGTGTCCCTTTAAGGACTGTCTTGACCCTCCTCATAAGTGTTTTGGCTGTCATCTTGTATGTCTCCTTGAGGGCTGCCTTTTTCACTTCTGTCCCTTTTTTCTTCATGGTTGTGGTGCTCTGTAACTTCACTATTTTCTGCCTCATTACCATCATGCTCACTCCTATGTGGGCTGCCAACAGTTTCCTCTTTATCAATTTTTTCCAGCTCTTCATCATTGTCCTCTTTATGCTCACTGTCATGCTTGGAGTCTCCATTATGTCCTTCCTCATCACTTGTTTGCCTCCTCTCACTTTGCTCTTCTTCACTGTTTTGCCTTTCTCACTTTTCTCTTCTTCACTGTTAGTTTGCATCCTTTCTTCTTCACTTTCAATTATAGGATTTTTTTGTTTCTTAGGAATGGATTTTCTGGAAGAAGGAGAAACATGATGAGTGGATGGTGATGAAGGTGCATGAGATGAAGAAGCAGTGGCGAAATCGGGATGGGAGATGAAAGAGTCCCAAGAAACTCCCTTTTTATCAGGTTGATGGAGGATGATGATCTTCATAAGGGAATGATGAAATAGGCAAGCTTTTTGTTGAGCGGAAGGCTTATTTTGAACAGTATAATCCATCTTGTCAATGCTTCTATAGAGGAAAAAAGGTAGGTTTAGCAATTGAGTTCTTGTGAAGTGCATGAGTAGCCTGATGTGATAAGCATAAACCCAAGAAAACCTCCCTTCGCATGTGAAATACTTCATGATGATTTTCATGAGAGGAGCATAGCTAGTCAACAATTAGGAAAAAGGAAAAATAGCTGGGCATGCATCCCGATGTTCTGGTTTCAAGAAGGGTTTGTATTGATTGGAATCTAGGTAGGTTTGCTTAAACCATTTTTCTCCGATATATGGAATTTTGGTAGCTTTGGAGATAGCTCTAGGAGAGAGCTTGAAGTCTAAACCTGCTAGATGAACATGCTTCCCTTGTAGCCTTAAAGCAAACAAATGTGTCAAGGGAAGATAACTTTTCACTTCTTGAACCTTCTGACAAAATTCCAAGCATCCTACTTCATGAAAGTTAAATAGCACTGAAGGAGATGCATTCACTTCCTGAGTTGAAAAAGGCTCATACCTTTTGTGAGGACCACTCCTGCTATCTTGCTTAGGAGGCATTTTGTTTTCTGATATCCTTTACTAACTTACCTAGGCAAACTTGTTCAAGTGTTTTTGAAACAGGCTCTTAATCAAACACATTTTACTCTTTGAAAAACTAAGTTTGTCCTTATTCAACCCACAAGTTTGTTTAAACAAAACCAGCTCTTTTTGACCTTGACAATATGAACTCTTCTCCCTCAGATCACTGTTTTTTGTAGTTTATTTGAAGCAAGAAAGAAATTCCCTTGAAAACACTGTCTCCTTCGGTAACACTGTTTTAATGGACTGATCTAAAACAAAGACTGTACCCTTTATAACAAACATTGTGTTCTGCTCTTGAATAAACTTCCCTCCTTTAATGATCACTTTTTTTCTTTTGTGTTTAGCAAACAAGTATTAGCTGGATGAAGACAAATTCACCTCTTCAGTACTGTGCGTGAGTAATGAGGTCTTTGAAAAGGTCTGTTTGTGGATTTTGGAGGCAAATGCCTTTTGGTTTTGGCACACAGTTTCTCTATCTTGAATCTCTTTTTTTGAAAAGGTTAACACAACTTCTTTCAAACTGGTAACATTGTTCCTTCCAATTACTACCTTCCTTGGCAAACACTGCTCTTTTGAAATCAATGATTCTTTTGTGGCTATTTTAAACAAAAGGTGCTCATGAAAAACACTGTTTAATATACTCCTCCAAACTGGTTATGAGACCTCCTACAAACTCTGTTTTGTGTTTATGAGACTGCATATTCAACCCCTTCTTTAACCACTGTTTATCTTTGAAATCACAGCAGGAAACCCTTCTCTAAATTGACACAAAACCTTCACTATTTCATAGCAGAAGAAAAACCTCCCTTTCTTTGAAAATTATGATTTAAACCCTACTCGAGCTCAAACTTTAGCTAGGAATCGAGAAATACCTTAAAAAAGGAGTTTTTGAGGCCCTTTGAGGAGTTTTTTCGGGCTCCCAGCACAGGCGCGCCACGCAGTGCTTTAGGCACGCCACAATTTTTAAGAAAATGCACTACGTCCTCCTTACAAGCGCGCCACACTGAAACTAAACTCAGAATTTCTTCACAAATCACTCAAAGTTGCTTCTTTCCTCGCTGAGAATGCTAATGCATGTTTGGTTTATGCCTTTTAGGCTTATAAGGTTTTGTTTAAAAGGAAACAAAGTATTTTCCCCTCTTTCAAAATTTAACAACTTTTTAATGTTTATTACCTTGTGTTTTTTGAAGAGGAAACTTGAATTTATGTTCAAGTTTTTCCTAACCTTTTGCCTTTTGCATAAACTATTTCACTGTGTAACTCCTTGGGGAGCTGACTTTCTGTTTCTCTGTGAAGGAAACCACTTTCATATTTTTCTCAAAAAAGGTAGCATTTCCAAAAAATCACTCTCTAGGTCACAGCTTTACCATTAGAGAAATAATCTTGTGGATATAGAAGATCCTTCCATTTGATATAAGCATTAAGATACCCAAACTGAAGTGCAAGCTCTGACACAGTCCTAGACCTTTCAACAGCTGCCCTCCAAGTATATTGTCTGTTTCTTCTAGGGAAATCACTGCCTTCAACACTGTATTACTTTGAAAACACCATAAAGACTAATCATCTGAAAGAAATTCATAGAAATAATGCTATTGCAGCCCTTTTGAAAATAACATGTATCCATTGTTTTTGAAGAAAGGAGGCCTTTTGACACCATGATGTTACTACTTTGTTGATGATGAAACACAGGCCTTCAAACTCTAAACTTTCATTTGCTCCACTGATTTTCACCCTTGTCTTTCAAACAGAGAACTCACTTAAACACCATTGGAAGCACTGTTGATGCATCTTTTGTTTCATCCCTGGGAAGGAGGTGGCCTATAATTTCTAAAGTCACTTAAAACACTTTAACCCTCCTCTTTTAAATGAAGGAGGTTCTTATCATGTTCTCAATCATCTGTTCTTGATTGGAGGAGGCTCTACCATGATGTCTTCTAACCATCTACTTTATAATGAAGGAGGTCATTACTGTGCTTTCAACCATCTGCTCTTTTAAAGGAGGAGGTTCTCACTGTAGATATGTCATTTCATTTATTTCAAAACTGTATCACCTTTCTGCAAATCATATGTCTCTGCTTGGTATTATGTTAAATAGGCATCAATTTGCTTTATGAGATATATTCTGAGATATGTATTCTGTGTAAAATATCCCTGTGAACCTTTAGAACAGAAAACATAAGACTTGTATATGTAGAGTAGTTGCTTGCTTAAACCTAGTTGACTATCCTCCTTTGACTCTATTTGTAGAGGCATGTTGAATTTCGTTTTGGAGGGGATTATGAAAAGACTGCTGGTCAGCAAAACGTGAGCTCTTTGCATTCACATGACTTGGAGGTTGCTCTTTATTTTTTAGATAACTTTGGCTTTCAAGCCACACCTATTGGTGGCCCTTTACTTGCTGTATTCCATTTGTTTTACTGAGGGCAAGCTAACTCATCATGAAATATCGTTTTTAACTTTTCCTTTTCCTCTTTTGCACATTGATCATTACTGCAATCACACCCCTGTAGAGAAATAAAAACATATGAATTTGAACCTTGGAGAGCTTCCTTGGTGTCTTATGGAGATTTTTCCTAATCTAATCATATTATTTTAGATAGAAAACATGCTTAT
Source organism: Pinus albicaulis (assembly GCA_034641835.2). Lineage (NCBI taxonomy): Eukaryota > Viridiplantae > Streptophyta > Pinopsida > Pinales > Pinaceae > Pinus > Pinus albicaulis. The sequence continues at coordinate 59,978 of JAXQQM020081476.1, forward strand.
CTTCTTCTGTTTTGGATCTTTGTTGAACTTCTTCCGGACTGGGACAGAATGACCTCTTAGTGGTGCACGACCTATGGATGGATCAAGATTTGTTTTTGTAGATTAGGAACTAATTCAGGGCTGACTGGTAATGAGCAGAGGCTTTTGGCTTGGGATGTTTTTCCAAGGAAAGGATTCCCTAAAACACCACTTATCTAACTTAGGGGCGATCTTGACACGTTCTGAGTATTTCTTGGATAAACTAGATCTTCAAATGAGAGATAACCAGGGATAGTGTTGCAGAAATTTTTGGTCAATAGTTGGATAATGAATGGCATGAGGAATACGAGTAAATGACACTAGATAACTTTTAGCTATGACAGCTATGGACAGGGATATTTTGCTTAAACCAGATAGATCTTGACAAATAGGTTTTTTCTTGTCATAGGTTGACCGGAAAGGGTAGGAGGACAAAAATTCTTTTGGGGAGTTTTCTAGATAACAGATTAGACAGTTTGGAGATCAGTTTCTAGAAAACTCGGCTTAGAAAACTGGTCATCATCAACAGGTGAAAAATACTGATGACTAACAGTGGCTCCATCTGGGGAGGGTAGCTCCTTTTCAGGAGGTGTCCAGAATTGCAGATCTCTGGCTTGTGAAGACCAATGCCTTATCCATTGGCGCAAATTTCTTTCTTTCTTGATGCTATTACTGCATCATTAGCATCAAAGTCATCTTTACCTACCCAGCTATATTTCCTAACAATTTTTCTTCTTTTAGGTGCATTTGGACTAGCAACCCTTTGACATGATATTTTTGAAAAAGACACTATCTAATTCTACACTTATATCTGTCGGGAGTTCAGATTAAACTGATGAACTCCTTTGTTTCTCTACCTATGCTAGATCGAATGTCAAGATTAAGCTTTTTGACAGGATTTGATTCACTAAACTAAAACATGAAATTGAAAAATGACCAAATCAGGATTAGACAGTCTAATTTGTCATGTATTTGTGGCACAAAAGACAAGCTGCAAACAAATATTATTTTGCACGAAAATAAGATTTAGAAAAATCAGGGCTAGGATACATAGTTTATTTTTCATCCCTGCTTTCCTCTTTGGTTTTGTTTTAGGCGTTTGGAACCAATATCTTTTCCTAATCTATTTTCTTTTGACAAGTCAAGCTTTACACAATTTGACTATCCCTTCTTTCACTAACTTATCAGCAATAAATTTAAAACATTTTTAGTTATGATTAGGCTAGATAACTGAACAAGACATCTTTTGAGCACTAGTAGTGGCATTTAGAATTGCGCACTTTCAGCGTGACTCTTTTTTGAACATGGGGATTTTTTGTTGTTTTAGAATCTGCCCTCTTTTTCTACTTTTCTTGTTATTTTTATGTTTTCTATTTTTCTCAAAAAAAACTGAAAGAAATATGCTCATGGGGCTGAGCTTATTTTGCATGCCTATCTATTCTATTCGAACCTATATATGATAGACATTTATCTGGTGAACTCTTCTTTCCAATATAACCAGTCAAGTAGATGATTTCATGGTTGATCTTGGTTCAGCTCTTTGATGATGTTGAAGAAATCAAAAGGCCACTTCCACCTCACTTGTTTTCGGACAGTAGTGCTTAAGTTTTTTCTCATACTTTGCAGCAAACTGTTCATGGTAGAACCCACTACTCCTTCAGATTTCTCAAGTAAAACAACAAATGGATCTTGAAATAATACCTGATCTAGAGGATTTGATATATAAGCTTCATTCAGGACAACTCTTTGTTCCACTTGGCTGTGTTTGGGACTCTCTTGGAAAGAAAATTTTCCCCTTGCTCATGATCGCCTGAGCTGTCAGACTCATCATACATTTCAGTGTATTCTTCTTCCAAAACTGATGTGTTCTGATTAGGCAGACTGAAAATTGTGTCAAGGTCATCATGTTGATTAACATGGATACACTTTGGCAGCAAATCTTCTTGAAAGGATAGGGTGACAACTCTCATGTGTTTTCCAACCTCTATTTCTTCATTTGCAATTTGTAACTCAATGGAACTTGGTGGCTGCAAATCTGCAATTAAGGAGGATTCCATGACCAAAATTATTTCCTCAACCATTTTAGGAGAAGGCTTCTCATTGACAACTTGTTCAAAAATTTCATGATCCTCCTCAACCTCATCATCGAAGCTGAAAAACTGGCGATCTGCAATTATGTGAAAGTTATTGCTGATGGGCTGATATGAAGTGGAACGAAGGGTCAGAGATCCTTCACTTACTTCTGAACTTTCAAGGCTTCCCTCATCAGTGTCATACATGACCTGTTTTGGCTGCTTGATGCTTTCAATCTGATGATAGTGAACTTTATTCCATAAATCAACTGTTGATGGCTCTGCAAGGTTAGCTTCTACTTGGATATCATAATCATCAATATATTGATCAAAACTTGGAGAATCATTAATATAAGTAATGTCACCAGCCATATATATTGGACTGTCAGATTGTTTCTCTTCAGATTGATTTAAAAATCTATTTTTTGACTTATGGTATGCAAGATCAAAGGCTGACTGTATGTTTATAAGTTAATATAGCTCTTCTTTAGTAAAAAAGGGAGGAATTTTCATCTCTCTTTGGATATAACTACAATGACCTTCTTTCTGAGGATAAGTGTGTTTTTGGGCTTTACTTATGAGAGATAATGAATCATCACTTGTGCCTTTAGAGAGATCCTGTGGGTTCTCTTTCATTTCTTGATTGTTTTCATCTTCAACCAATTATTTGTGATGTTGAGGATAGTTAGCACATAATTCATGAGTTGCTTCTGATAGATTTTTCAGGAGGCCAATTTTCTCGTATGAACTCAAATGACTCAAAGCATAAAGGTAGAGATCCTACAGGTTTTGATTTTTATTCTATTCCAGATTCTGTTTCATCTTCAACCATCTTTTCTTGATTTATGTGAGAGATAACTTGAGCAGGGGTTTCCTGAATACTTGCTAAGAGATCTTTAAGATGCAAATTTTCTTTCAAAGTCTGGAATGATTTAAAGCATAAGGGTAGAAAACCTAAATTTTTTTATTCTTCTTCCATCTCAGATTTGATTTCATCCTCAACAACTCTTCTTTTCCATCTTGATGGTTAGTTTGGGTAAGAAATGTATGGATCTCCTCTAAAAAAACCTCAGGATGCCAATTTCCTAAGTTTTCATCAATGTTTATAAGGTGTTGTATAAGGTATTCAGATTGATCGCAACAATTTTCAGCTGATGATAGATATGGACAATGCCCTATATAGTGTTTATAAATATCTTGTGGAAATTCTTCAAAGAAAACAAGATGTCAGGTTCTAGGCCTTCATGCCATTCTCTTGCCTTTCCTTCTAATGTCCCCATGAACATTTTCATGAGGCAGTCCTCATGCCATTCAACCTTTAACCTCCATACATGTATATGAAAATTGATGAGATGTAACAATGGGTCATCAACCTTTTCATCTCAAAAGATAGGTAGGTTTTCTATCCAATTTACGTCTTTAGGAATTTTGTGTGGGAATCCAAGGATATGTTCTCTACTCATCGGAGCATATCTCCTTTGTGTCCCTGGATCCAACTTTGTTAATCAGAAAGGATCACTCTGTCTTTTCAACCAGTCTAGAGTTCTCTACCAGTGGAGTCTTTTGGTCTATTGAGGATTGTGGAGTCGCCAAGTGGAAGATTTAAACTTTGTTGTCCACCATCAGCATGATTGGGATTGCTTAATGCATTCCCAAGAGATTTTATAAGGACTAGTGGAGTAATAAGCCTACTGGAGGCTAGTGGAGTTGCCAAGTTGATGTTTTTAGTTGTTTTTAGAGATATGTGTATGGTCCACCACCAATACTGATAAAAAGCCAATCTAGGGATGTTTTTTTGGGTTTTCTGAGTTTTCTATGTGTATCCCTAAGGTTTGTAAGATTTTTCTAAAGTTGGGTCATCATTTTGCTAGGATGGTGAGACAACTTGATTCTACTCTTTGATAATACTTCTAGGTTGAGGGATTCTAAAGTCCTAAGGTATACTTAGTTTGTCACTAACTTAGAAGGTCCCACCATGATCACCATTATGTTAGTGAGTGGTGGGATAATTCCAAAAGATAGTATTCTCAAAGGTCTCTGAAGGTTTAGGGAATTCTAATTTTGTTTATCACTCAGAGTCCCACCGTGATCGCCATTATGTTAGGGTCCCGTGATTTGTTAGATTGGCAAGCCAAGTGACAAGGTAACATCAAACCAACTTTGGAGCCCAAGGACCTAGCCTTCCTGGACTCAGAGAGGGCTCTCTCTATATGTGCAAGGGATGTAGAGTTGTTTGCTTCTTATGTTTTTTATTTTAGGCTAGTTGTTAAGTAGGATTTTGGTTTGTTTTTAGGTTTTTTGAGGGAGGAACTGATCAAAGTTTTAAATAGATAAAAATATTGTTAGATTAGCTAGGCTATGGGATTGAAAAGGTTGAGAAAGCCTCAAATGGTGGACAAAGTATATTGAAGGGTCGATTTGATCAAGGTAAATGGACTGTTTGGGCGTAAGTGAAATGAGATGGACACTAAGTTTGTGAAGGAAAAAGAGGTTTTAAGCGCAAATAGTTTTACATTAGACATTTATGTGGTAGGGCTAACCATTAATCACTATAAATGAAACTCAAACTGATAGATGCATAAAATAAACATTCAGGTGATACATAGAAGTATAAGACCTTATAAATTTGGGAAAATCACCTTCAGACTTTTGGAAAAATGAATAAGATGGAAAAAAAACTCAATCTGAGAAGAGGGAACTCCTAAAAATCATATTTTGAGCTATTGGGAACATTGAAAGCAGAATGCAAAGCCTAGGCAAAGGCAAGATCGAAACAAGACCTCTTTGGTTCAACTAAGACAATCAATAATTCAAAGAGAGATTTCAGAGATGGGGCTTTGATTAGCCATGAGTAAGCAGGGCATACCGTGAATCATACTTAGCATGCATAACAACCATAAATGAAACAAGTAATAAGTTCTTCAGTGATCAAAGCGATTAAGGACCCTTGTCAGGCTAAGAAAGATGAAAACATAGAAGCTGTAATGAATCAGGAAACTTGAGGTGCCTCCATGGGCATGTCTCAAATCTATTATTTACTGTCCTGCAGCAAGCAACAAGCATGGAAACATATGTGTAAAATGAGAAAACATAACAAATAAAGAACACTATACCATTTTACCAAGTCAAGGAATCCTACAGCAGCCCTCTTTCATCATCCAAAACATTCAAGAAACTATCCAATGCATGGGACAAAGTATGTCTTCCAAGCTTGTATAACCATATATTTATCTATATCATCAAGTTCAGTATTTTTTATAATGAAATCTCTTGGAATATATAGGCCAAAGTGAAGGAGAACCTCCTAGTGCAACTAGAAAACTCATTGGCCTATCACAAATATCTGATTTTGTCCTTGAGGCTTTGCAAAGCCCAAGGCATAAAATATCTATAAAAATATCCTAAAAATGCTAAAAAAGGAAATTAAATTGACTTTTCCCAACTGAAAATGGCCAAAAAAGGCTAAACGAACATTTGGAAAAGCCACTTCAGAAAACTGGATTTTTCACAAAAATGCTTCAGAAATATAGTAGCAGAAAATTCCCTGTCTTGTGGGCAACTTTTGAAGGACTTTCCGATGTCGAAACGAGGACTGTGATAGCTTGCTGGAAAGCCCTGGATGTATTGTTTCTGAAAATAATTTTTTTTCTCCAAAATGATCACTGGAAGCCTATGAAAAATAGACCTGTGTGGAATAACCTAGAAATTAGCCCTTGCTGATATGCGAGGCAGAGTGTTGAAAAAGTGATTGTTTTTCGTCTCTTTGGGGGACCAAAACATCTTCAATTGATATGAAATTTGCTGAGTAGATGCCCCTAAATTTAACGCATCCAATGATACCACTTTCAACCTCTGAGGATGCTTCAAACTAAAATGGGGATGCCCATGATTTTCTGCAAATAAGCCCAAAAATGTCAAAAAACAAAAACTTGTCGAATTATGCCCAATTTTGGCGAGCATAACCCTCATGGGTTTTTAGAAGCATGTAGAGAAGCGGAGGCCAAAATTTCAAGTTTTGTTGTGCCTTTTCCCACTTTTTCTACCAAGCGCCTCTTTTGGGCCACCATTAGCTTTTCTTGTGTAACCTTCAATTTTCTTCGAGCAAATTGATTTAGCTTTTTATAGTGCCTGGTCATTTTCTTTTGAAGGCTTAAGTCTCTATTAGCTCTTTCCAACTTATCCTCCAAGTGTTTATTTTCCCATTCAAGCCATGATTCTCTATTATTTTCTATTTCTTAGGTGAGTAAAGAAGTAAGAGGAAAAGATCGAAAAAGGGTTGCCTCTTCTTCTTTCTGTTTCTCCAAAGATCTTTTGAGACCCATAGTCCTAGGCCTCTTCCTCTTTGGTTGTTGTTCTTCTTCAGTGTCATTGAAATCACCCATGAGCTCTTCCAACTTGATTTGTGCTTTGGAGGCTTCCCTTTGGTACTTGAAAGCTCAGGCCTCATAAACTGCCATTTGGACATTCATTTGTTTGTTTTGTATTTGCAAAACATGTATGAGGTCCTTTGACCTCTCTAGATCAGCTCTTAGGTCATGAATTTGTGCCTCTCTATTTAGTAAAAGAGTTTCGATAATTTTGGTTTCATTATCCCCATCATCACTATCTATCTATTTGGTTTCCTTCCCTTTGCCTTTGATAGGTTTCTTGGTTCTCCTCTTCTTTGGTAATTCAACAATGGGTTTCTTGGGCAACTTGCCTTTGCTTCGGAGTTCTCTAGTAACATTGGGAGTTACAACTTGAGCCACTTTCTTTCTTGAAGTTCAAGGCTTTGTTACCTTTGGAGAAGAAAGCATGGCCCCTTACCTAGGAGAGGCAGCTAGCACATGCTCTATTTGGTCTTTACCATTACTACTCCCATCATCATCTTTGTCACTGTTTTCCTCCTTTTGAAAACTGCTTTGTTGGTCTTTATCACTGATATGCTCATGGTCACTGATTTGGCCCTTTTTCTCTATGCTGCCCTCTTTAGAATGCTCACTGCTTGGGGTTTGATTGTCATCATCTTTGCTGGTTGGAGGACTTTCTTGTTTTTTATCATAAGTGTCCCTTTAAGGACTGTCTTGACCCTCCTCATAAGTGTTTTGGCTATCATCTTGTATGTCTCCTTGAGGGCTTCCTTGTTCACTTATGTCCATGTTTTCTTCATGGCTGTGGTGCTCTGTAACTTTACTTTTTTCTGCCTCATTACCATCATGCTCACTGCTATGTGGGCTGCCAATAGTTCCCTCTTTATGACTACTGTGTTCTATATCAATTTTTTCCAGCTCTTCATCATTTTCCTCTTTATGCTCACTGTCATGCTTGTATTCTTCATTGTGTCCATCCTCATTACTTGTTTTCCTCCTCTCACTTTGCTCTTCTTCATTGTTTTGCCCTTTCTCACTTTTCTCTTCTTCACTGTTAGTTTGCATCCTTTCTTCTTCACTTTCAACTATAGGATTTTTTTGCTTCTTAGGAGTGGATTTGTTGGAAGAAGGAGAAACATGATGAGTGGATGGTGAGGAAGGCGCGTGAGATGAAGAAGCAGTGGCAAAATCGGGATGGGAGATGAAAGAGTCCCAAGAAACTCCCTTTTTCTCAGGTTGATGGAGGATGATGATCTTCATAAGGGAATGATGAAATAGGCAAGCTTTTTGTTGTGCAGAAGGCTTATTTTGAACTGTAGAAGCCATCTTGTCAATGCTTCTATAGAGAAAAAAAGGTAGGTTTAGCAATTGAGTTCTTGTGAAGTGCATGAGTAGCGTGATGTGATAAGCATAAACCCGGGAAAACCTCCCTTCGCATGTGAAATACTTCATGATGATTTTCATGAGAGGAGCATAGCTGGTCAACAAGTAGGAAAAAGGAAAAATAGCTAGGCATGCATCCCGATGTTCTGGTTTCAAGAAGGGTTTGTATTGATTGGAATCTAGGTAGGTTTGCTTAAACCATTTTTCTCTGATATATGGAATTTTGGTAGCTTTGGAGATAGCTCTAGGAGAGAGCTTGAAGTCTAAACCTGCTAGATGAACATGCATTAGGGAAGTTTTGAGGTCTAAAATGGGCCTCCTAAGAAAATTATAAAATAATAGTGGAAAAAATCAAATAAGATTTGATGACATCATCAAATTTTAGAGGGAAAAATGAAAAAACTACTTTTTCAACTCATATTTTCAACTTATCTCCCAAAGTTTTTACTCAAATTTCGAGCGAGAGTACTCGTTGGAAAGGGAAATTTAATTCCTCATCCGAGTACCCATGTTGCATACTTTTGATGGGTCCTACTACATGAAAAACGTGATTGTAATCACGTTTTTTTTATGTATTTCTCATTTTTCATGTAGCCAGGTTCATCAAAAGTATGCAACATGGGTACTCCTTGGATGATGAATTCAATTTTGCATCCAACGAGTACTCCCACTCAAAATTTGAGTAAAAATTTTGGGAGATAAATTGAAAATACGAGTTGAAAAAGTAGTTTTATTATTTTATTATTTTTTAAATATTTTTACCTTTTTATTTAAAAAATGGTAAATCATCCCCCATGGTTGACATCATCATCTTGAATCCTATTGGTTGTTATAAAGTTTATTTTTGTTGTACATTTTTCTTAGGAGGCCCATTTTAGACCTCAAAATTCCCCTAATGCTTCCCTTGCAGCCTTAAAGCAAACAAATGTGTCAAGGGAAGATAACTTTTCACTTCTTGAACCTTCTGAAAAAATTCCAAGCATCCTACTTTATGAAAGTTAAAGAGAACTGAAGGAGATGCATTCACTTCCTGAGTTGAAAAAGGCTCATACCTTTTGTGAGGACCACTCCTGCTATCTTGCTTAGGAGGAATTTTGTTTTATGATATCCTTTACTGACTTACCCACGCAAACTTGTTCAAGTTTTTTTGAAATAGGCTCTTAATCAAACACTTTTTACTCTTTGAAAAACTAAGTCTGTCCTTAGTCAGCCCACAATTTTGTTTAAACAAAACCAGCTCTTTTTTACCTTGACAATATGAACTCTTCTCCCTCAGATCATTGTTTTCTGTAGTTTATTTGAAGCAAAAAAGAAGTTCCCTTGAAAAAACTGTCTCCTTTGGTAACACTGCTTTAATGGGTTGATCTAAAACAAAGACTGTACCCTTTAGAAATAACATTGTGTTCTGCTTTTGAGTAAACTTCCCTCCTTTAATGATCACTGTTTTTTTTGTGTGTTTAGCAAACAAGTATTAGTTGGATGAATACAAATTCACCTCTTCAGTACTGTGTGTGAGTAATGAGGTCTTTGACAAGGTCTGTTTGTGGATTTTGGAGGCAAATTCCTTTTGGTTTTGGCACATAGTTTCTCTATCTTGAATCTCTTTTTTTGAAAAGGTTAACACAATTTCTTTCGAAATGGTAACATTGTTCCTTCCAATCACTACCTTCTTTGGCAAACACTGCTCTTTTGAAATCAATGATTCTTTTGTGGCTATTTGAAACAAAAGGTGCTCATGAAAAACACTATTTAATATAATCCTCCAAACTGGTTATGAGACCTCCTACAAACTCTGTTTTGTGTTTATGAGACTACACATATTCTTTGCTATTTTAAAGCACAAAAAGACCTTTCAAGATGGCATATTCAACCTCTTATTTAACCACTATTTATCTTTGAAATCACAGCAAGAAACCCTTCTCTAAAATGACAGAAAACCTTCACTATTTCATAGCAGAAGAAAAACCTCCCTTTCTTTGAAAATTATTATTTAAACCCTCCTCGAGCTCAAAATTTAGCTAGGAATTGAGAAATACCTTAAAAAATGAGTTTTTGAGGCCCTTTGAGTGTTGGTGCAGTATGAAAAGAAGCGTGTTTGGAACATTTTTGATGGGCAGGCGTTGAATGCAGAACACGCCGCGTAGAGGCCTGTCGGGTCGGCCTCGGGCTTCTAGTACAGGCGCACTGCGCAGTGCTACAGGGGCGTCGCACTTCTTAAGAAAATGCACTGCGTCCTCCTTATAGGCGCGCCGCACGTGTATAAAGGCGCGCCTGGCTGAAACTAAACTTGGAATTTCTTCATAAATCGCTCAAAATTTCTTCTTTCCTCGGTGAGAATGCTAATGCATGTTTGGTTTATGCCTTTTAGGTTTATAATGTTTTGTTTAAAAGGAAACAAAGTATTTTCCCCTCTTTCAAAATTTAACAAATTTTTAATGTTTATCACCTTGTGTTTTTTGAAGAGGAAACTTGAATTTATGTTCAAGTTTTTCCTAACCTTTTGCCTTTTGCATAAACTATTTCACTGTGTAACTCCTTGGGGAGCTGACTTTCTGTTTCTCTGTGAAGGAACCCACTTTCATATTTTTCTCACAAAAGGTAGCATTTCTGAAAAAGCACTCTCTCAGTCACAGCTTTACCATTAGAGAAATAATCTTGTGGATATACAAGATCCTTCCATTTGATATAAGCATTGAGATACCCAAACTGAAGTGTAAGCTATGACATAATCCTAGACCTTTCAACAGCTGCCCTCCAAGTATATTTTCTGTTTCTTCTAGGGAAATCACTGCCTTCAGCACTGTATTACTTTGAAAACACCATAAAGACCAATCATCTGAAAGAAATTCATAGAAATAATGCTATTGCATCCCTTTTGAAAATACCATGTATCCATTGTTCTTGAAGTAAGGAGGCCTTTTGACACCATGATGTTACTGCTTTGTTGATGATGAAACACAGGATTTCAAACTCTAAACTTTCATTTTCTCCACTAATTTTCACCCTTGTCTTTCAAACGGAGAACTCACTTAAACACCATTGGAAACACTGTTGATGAATCTTTTGTTTCATCCCTGGGAAGGAGGTGGCCTATAATTTCTGAAGTCACTTAAAACAATTTAACCCTCCGCTTTTAAATGAAGGAGGTTCTTATCATGTTCTCAACCATATGCTCTTGATTGGAGGAGGATTTACCATGATGTCTTCTAACCATCTACTTTTTAATGAAGGAGGTCTTTACTGTGCTTTCAACCATCTGCTCTTTTAAAGAGGAGGTTCTCACTGTAGATATGTCATTTCATTTATTTCAAAATTGTATCACCTTTCTGTAAATCATATGTCTCTGCTTGGTATTATGTCAAATAGGCAACAATTTGCTTTATGAGATATATTCTGAGATATGTATTCTATGTAAAATATCCCTGTGTACCTTTAGAATAGAAAACATATGACTTGTATATGTAGAGTAGTTGCTTGCTTAAACCTAGTTGACTGTCCTCCTTTGACTATGTTTGCAGAGGCATGTTGAATTTCGTTTTGGAGGGGATTCTGAAAAGACTGCTGGTCAACATCACATCAGCTCTTTGCATTCACATGACTTGGAGGCTGCTCTTTATTTTTTAGGCAACTTTGGCTTTCAAGCCACAACTATTGGTGGCCCTTTACTTGTTGTATTTCATTTGTTTTACTGAGGGCAAGCTAACTCATCATGAAGGATCCTTTTGACCTTGTCCTTTTGCTCTTTTGCACATTGATCATTACTACAATCACACCCCTACAGAGATGTAAAAACATATGACTTTGAACCTTGGAGAGCTTCCTTGGTGTCTTATGGAGATTTTTCCTGATCTAAGCATATTATTTTAGAAAGCGAACATGCTTATCTTCTTCTGTTTTGGATCTTTGTTGAACTTCTTCCGGACTGGGACAAAATGACCTGTTAGTGGTGCGCGACCTATGGATGGATCAAGACTTGTTTTTTCAGATTAGGAACTAATTCAGGGTTGACTGGTACTGAACAAAGGCTTTTGGCTCGGGATGTTTTGCCAAGGAAATGATTCCCTAAAACACCACTTATCTAACTTAGGGGCGATCTTGAAATGTTCTGAGTATTTCTTGGTATGATTAGATCTTCAAATGATAGATAACCAGGGATAGGGTTGCAGACACTTTTGGTCAATAGTTGGATAATGAATGGCTTGAGGAATAAGGGTAAATGACAGTAGATAACTTTCAGCTATGACAGCTATGGACAGGGTTATTTTGCTGAAACCGGATAGGTCTTGACAAATAGGTTTTTTCTTGTCATAGGCTGACCGGAAAGGGTAGGAGGACAAAAATTGTTTTGGGAAGTTTTCTAGATGACATATTAGACAGTTTTGAGATTAGTTTCTAGAAAACTCGGCTTAGAAAACTAGTCATCATCAACAGGTGAAAAATACTGATGACTAATAGTGGCTCCATTTGGGGAGGGCAGCTCCTTTTTAGGAGGTGGCCAGAATTGTAGATCTCTGGCTTATGAAGACCAGTGCCTTATCCATTGGCGAAAATTTCTTTCTTTCTTGATGCTATTTCTAAAAATTGGATCATTAGCATCAAAGTCATCTTTACCTACTCAGCTATATTCCCTAACATTTTTTCTTCTTTTAGGTGCATTTGGACTAGCAACCCTTTGACATGATATTTTTGAAAAATACACTCTCTAATTCTACACTTATATCTGCCGGGAGTTCAGATTAAACTGATGAACTCCTTTGTTTCTCTACCTATGCTAGATCGACTGTCAATATTAAGCTTTTTGACAGGATTTGATTCACTAAACTAAAACATGAAATTGAAAAATGACCAAATCATGATTAGACAATCTGATTTGTCATGTATTTGTGGCATAAAAGACAAGCTACACACAAATATTATTTTGCACGAAAATAAGATTTAGAAAAATCAGAGCTAGGATACGTAGTTTGTTTTTCATCCCTGCTTTTCTCTTTGGTTCTGTTTTAGGCGTGCGGAACCAGTATCTTTTCCTAATCTACTTTCTTTTGACAAGTCAAGCTTTACACAATTTGACTATCTCTTCTTTCACTAACTTATCAGCAATAAATTTAAAACATGCTTAGTTATGATTAGGCTAGATAACTGAACAAGACATCTTTTGAGCACTAGTAGTGGCATTTAGAATTGCGCACTTTCAGCATGACTCTTTTTTGAACATGGGGCTTTTTTGATGTTTTAGAATCTGCCCTCTTTTTCTACTTTTCTTGTTATTTTTGTTTTTTCGGTTTTTCTCAAAACAAACTGAAAGAAATATGCTCATGGGGTTGAGCTTATTTTGCATGTCTATCTATTCTATTCTAACCTATATATGATAAACATTTATCTGGTGAACTCTTCTTTCCAATATAACTAGTCAAGTAGATGATTGCATGCTTGATCTTGGTTCAGCTCTTTGATGATGTTGAAGAAATCAAAAGGCCACTTCCACCTCACTTGTTTTCGAACAGTAGTGCTTAAGTTTTTTCTCATACTTTGCAGCAAACTGTTCATGGTATAACCCACTACTCCTTCAGATTTGTCAAGGAAAACAACAAATGGATCTTGGAATAATACCTGATCTAGAGGATTTGATATATAAGCTTCACTCAGGACTACTCTTTGTTCCACTTGGCGGTGTTTGGGACTCTCTTGGGAAAGAAAATTTTCCCCTTGCTCATAATCACCTGAGTTGTCAAAATCATCATACATTTCAGTGTATTCTTCTTTCCAAACTGATGTGTTCTGATTAGGCGGACTGAAAATTGTGTGAAGGTCGTCATGTTGATGAACAGGGATATACTTTGGCAGTAAATCTTCTTGAAAGGATAGGGTGACAACTCTCATGTGTTTACCAACCTCTATTTCTTCACTTGCAACTTGTAACTCAATGGAACTTTGTGGCTGCAAATATGGAATTAAGGAGGATTCCATGACCAAAACGATTTCCTCAACCATTTTAGGAGAAGGCTTCTCATTGACAACTTGCTCAAAAATTTCATCATCCTCCTCAACCTCATCATCAAAGCTGAAAAAATGTTGATCTCCAATTATGTGAAAGTTATTGCTGATGGGCTGATATGAAGTGGGACAAAGGGTCAGAGATCCTTCACTTACTTCTGAACTTTCAAGGCTTCCCTCATCAGTGTCATAGGTGACATGTTTTGGCTGCTTGATGCTTTCAATTTGATGATAGTGAACTTTATCCCATAAATCAACTGTTGATGGCTCTGCAAGGTTAGCTTCTACTTGGATATCATAATCATCAATATATTGATCAAACCTTGGAGAATAATTAATATAAGTAATGTCACCAGCCATATATATTGCACTGTCAGATTGTTTCTCTTCGAATTGATTTACAAATCTATTTTTTGACTTATGGTATGCAAGATCAGAGGCTGACTGTATGTTTATGAGTTGATCTAGCTCTTCTTTAGTAAAAAAGGGAGGCATTTTCATCTCTCTTTAGATATAACTACAATGACCTTCTTTCTCTTGGGAAAGATGATCTAGAGGATGAGTGTCTTTTTGGGCTTTACTTATGAGAGACGATGAATCATCACTTGTGCCTTTAGAGAGATCCTGTGGGTTTTCTTTCATTTCTTGATTGTTTTCATCTTCAACCAATTCTTTGTGATGTTGAGGATAGTTAGCATGTAATTCATGAGTTGCTTCTGATAGATTTTCAGGAGGCCAATTTGCTCGTATGAACTTAAATGACTCAAAGCATAAAGGTAGTGATCCTACAGGTTTTGATTTTTCTTCTATTTCAGTTTCTGTTTCATCTTCAACCAACTTTTCTTGATTTATGTGAGAGTTAACTTGAGTAGGGGTTTCCTGAATACCTGCTAAGAGATCTTTAGGATGCAAATTTTCTTTCAAAGTCTGGAATGATTTAAAGCATAAGGGTAGATAACCTAAAGTCTTTGATTCTTCTTCCATCTCAGATTTGATTTCATCCTCAATCAACACTTCTTTGCCATCTTGATGGTTAGTTTGGGTAAGAAATGTATGGATCTCCTCTAAAAAAACCTCAGGATGCCAATTTCCTAAGTTTTCATCAATGTTTAGAAGGTGTTGTATAAGGTCTTCAGCTTGATCGCAACAATTTTCAGCTAATGATAGAGATGGACAATGCCCTATATAGTGTTTATAAAATATCTTATGGAAATCCTTCAAAGAAAACAAGATGCCAGGTTCTAGGCCTTCATACCATTCTCTTGCCTTTCCTTCTAATGTCCCCATGAACATTTTCATGAGTCCTCATGCCATTCAACCTTTAACCTCCATACATGTATATGAAAATTGATGAGATGTAACAATGGGTCATCAACCTTTTCATCTCAAAAGATAGGTAGGTTTTCTATCCAATTTACGTCTTTAGGAATTTTTGTGGGAATCCAGCGATATGTTCTCTGTTCATCGGAGCATATCTCCTTTGTGTCCTTGGATCCATCTTTGTTAATAAAAAAAGATCACTGTGTCTTTTCAACTAGTCTGGAGTTCTCTACTAGTGGAGTCTTTTGGTCTATTAAGGGTTGTGGAGTTTCCAGGTGGAAGATTTAAACTTTTTTGTACACCATCAGCATGATTGGGATTGCTTAATGCATTCCCAGGAGATTTTATAAGGACTAGTGGAGTAATAGGCCTCCTGGAGGCTAGTGGAGTCGCTAGGTGGATGTTTTTAGTTGTTTTTAGAGATATGTGTATGGTCCACTACCAATACTGATAAAAAGCCAATCTAGGGATGTTTTTTGGGGTTTTATGAGTTTTCTATGTGTAGCCCTGAGGTTTGTAAGATTTTTCTAAAGGTTGGTCATCATTTTGCTAGGATGGTGAGACAACTTGATTCTACTCTTTGATAATACTTCTAGGTTGAGGGATTCTAAAGTCCTAAGGTATACTTAGTTTTTCAGTAACTCAGAAGGTCCCACCGTGATCACCATTATGTTAGTGAGCGGTGGGATAAGTCCAAAAGATAGTATTCTCAAAGGTCTCTGAAGGTTTAGGGAAGTCTAAGTTTGTTTATCACTCAGAGTCCCATCGTGATCACCATTATGTTAGGGTCCCGTGATTTGGCAGATTGGCAAGCTAAGTGACAGGGTAACATCAAACCAACTTTGGAGCCCAAGGACCTAGCCTTCCTGGACTCATAGAGGGCTCTCTCTATATGTGCAAGGGATGTAGAGTTGTTTGCTTCTTATGTTTTTGATTTTAAGCTAGTTGTTAAGTAGGATTTTGGTTTGTTTTTAGGTTTTTTGAGGGAGGAACTTATCAAAGTTTTAAATAGATAAAAATATTGTTAGATTAACTGGGTTATGGGGTTGAATAGGTCGAGAAAGCCTCAGATGGTGGACAAGGTATATTGAAGGGCTGATTTGATCAAGGTAAATGGATTGTTTGGGCATAAGTGAAATGAGATGGACACTAAATTTGTGAAGGACAAAGAGGTTTTAAGCACAAATAGCTTTACAACAGACATTTATGTGGTAGGGCTAACCATTAATCACTATAAATGAAACTCAAACTGATAGATGCATAAAATAAACATTGAAGCGATGCATAGAATTATAAGACCCTCTAACTTTGGGAAAATCACCTTCGTACTTTTGGAAAAACAACACAATCTAAGAAGAGGGAACTCCTAAACATCATATTTTGAGCTATTGGGAAATTTGAAACCAAAATGCAAAGCCTAGGCAAAGGGCAAGATCGAAACAAGACCTCTTTGGTTCAACTAAGACAATCAATAATTCAAAGAGAGTTTTCAGAGATGGTGCTTTGACTAGCCATGAGTAAGCAGGGCATACCGTGAATCATACTTAGCATGCATAACAACCATAAATGAAACAAGTAACAAGTTCTTGAGTGATCAAAGAGTAGTTAAGAATTCTTTGATATGACTACGAAAGATGAAAACATAGAAGCTATAATGAATCAGGACACTTGAGCTGCCTCCATGGGCATGTCTCAAATCTATTTTTTACTCTCCTACAGCAAGCAAGAAGCATGGAAACATATGTGTAAAATGATAAAACATAACAAATAAAGAACACTATACCATTTTACCAAGTCAAGGAATCCTACAGCAGTCCTCTTTCATCATCCAAAACATTCAAGAAACTATCCAATGCATGAGACAAAGTATTTCTTCCAAGCTTGTATAACCATATATTTCTCTATATCATCAAGTTCAACCTTTTTTACAATGAAATCTCTTGGAATATATAGGCCAAAGTGAAGGAGAACTTCCTAGTGCAACTAGCAAACTCATTGGCCCATCACAAATATCTGATTTTGTCCTTGAGGCTTTCCAAAACCCAAGGCACAAAATATCTATAAAAATATCCTAAAAATGATTAAAAAAGGAAATTAAATTGACTTTTCCCAATTTACAATGGCCAAAAAAGGCTAAATGAACATTTGGAAAAGCCACTTCAGAAAACTGCATTTTTCACAAAAATGCTTCAGAAATATAGTAGCATAAAATTTCCTGTCTTGTGGGCAACTTTTGAAGGACTTTCCGATGTCGAAACGAGGCCCGTGATGGCTCGTTGGAAAGCCTTGGATGTCTAGTTTTTGAAAATACGTTTTTTACACAAACTGATCACCAGAAGCCTATAAAAGATGGACCTGTGTGGAATAACCCGGGAATTAGCCCTTGCTGATATGCGAGGCAGAGTGTTGAAAAAATGACTGTTTTTCGCCTCTTTGGGGGACCAAAAAATATTCAATTGATCTAAAATTTTCTACATAGATGCCCCTAAATTTAATGCATCCAATGATACCACTTTCAACTTCTGAGGATGCTTCGAACTAAAATGGTGATGCCCATGATTTTCTGCAAATAAGTCCAAAAATGTCAAAAAACAAAAACTTGTCGAACTATGCCCAATTTTGGCGAGCATAACCCTCATGGGCTTTCAGAAGCATGTAGAGAAGCGGAGGCCAAAATTTCAAGTTTTGATGTGCCTTTTCCCACTTTTTCTACCAGGCGTCTCTTTTGGGCCACCTTGAGCTTTTCTTGTGTAACCTTCAATTTCCTTCGGGCAAATTGATTTAGCTTTTTATAGTGCCCGATCATTTTATTTTGAAGGCTTAAGTCTCTATTAGTTCTTTCCAACTTATCCTCCAAGTGTTTATTTTCCCATTCAAGCCATGATTCTCAATTATTTTCTATTTCTTAGGTGAGTAAATAAGTAAGAGGAAAATATCAGAAAAGGGCTGCCTCTTCTTCTTTCTATTTCTCCAAAGCTATTTTGAGACCCATAGTCCTAGGCCTCTTCTTCTTTGGTTTTTCTTATTCTTCAGTGTCATTGAACTCACCCATGAGCTCTTCCAACTTGATTTGCGCTTTGGAGGCTTCCCTTTGGTACTTGAAAGCCCAGGCCTCATAAACTGCGATTTGAACATTCATTTGTTTGTTTTGTGTTTGCAGAACATGTATGAGGTCCTTTGACCTCTCTAGATCAGCTCTTAAGTCATGAATTTGTGCCTCTCTGTTTAGTAAAAGAGTTTCAAGAATTTTGGTTTCATTATCCCCATCATCACTATCTATATGGATAATGTCAAAATCCCTTTCCTTCTCACAGCTACTTTCCTCCTTCTCCTTCCCTTTTCCTTTGATAGGTTTCTTGGTTCTCCTCTTCTTTGGTAATTCAACAATGGGTTGCTTGGGCAACTTGCCTTTGCTTCGGAGTGCTCTAGTAACATTGGGAGTTACAACTTGAGCCACTTTCTTTATTGAAGTTCGAGGCTTTGTTACCTTTGGAGAATAAAGCATGGCCCCTTGCCTAGGAGAGGCAGCTAGCACATGCTCTATTTGGTCTTTACCATTACTGCTCCCATCATCATCTTTGTCACATTTTTCCTCCTTTTGAAAACTGTTTTGTTGATCTTTATCACTGATATGTTCATGGTCACTGATTTGGCCCTTTTTCTCTATGCTGCTCTCTTTAGAATGCTCACTGCTTGGGGTTTGATTGTCATCATCTTTGCTGGTTGGAGGAATTTCTTGTTTTTCATCATAAGTGTCCCTTTAAGGACTGTCTTGACCCTCCTCATAAGTTTTTTGGTTGTCATCTTATATGTCTCCTTGAGGGATGTCTTGTTCACTTCTATCCCTGTTCTCTTCATGGTGTTAGCCACCTATAATATTGGTTATAGCAAAAGGTGGCTAAGACTTTTTGAGCCTTCAAGGAACAAATTTCATTGCTAAAAGTGTTGGCTCTTGAAGACTCTTGAAGGCCTCATGCCTCTGTCCAAAATCTTCATCTCTGTTCCCATTTTATACTCAGAATTTCTGCTAATTTCATGAGAAGAAACTGCTGAAAAACCATCATTTTCCCCCTTCTCCCACTCAAAACTAACCTTCATTTGCTCCCCTTTTTTCTCCATAAAATTCCTTTGTTTTGATGATTCCTCTTCTTCCCTTCATGAAAATCACTTGTTCAAAGTTAAAGACTCACTCTTTAAACTTACCGAAACCCCCAAATCCATTGAAAAATCTGAAAAATTTCATAAAAAACAAGTTTTTATTACTATGGACTTAAGCCCCCTTAGGCTAAGTCCTAACCACTTCCCCCATATTCCCACACCCTGGAACCAGATGCTAAGCCCCTCACAGCGCTTATTGCATCACAAATGTTCAAAGTGCGCAAGTCTTTTCCATGTTCCAAAACGTTCCGATGCGATTAAGAATTTTTGTTATAAGACCCCCGATTATACTATTTTTCATATAAACTATGAGGCCCGCCTTCGATGCTTAAAACCTTGTAACATTTCATTCCTGATCCGTTTTTTCTTTTGTAAAGTCTTAAAACCCGTTTTTCCAAAGTTTAATCTAAAAAACCAAAGTCACGTGTTGAATATAAAAATGGTTAGATTGAAAGACCGATCACGCAATCGCATCGGGATATTTAAATGGGTTGATTGAAAAGGCTGCATCAAAATTTCCGATACAATAAGGACTTATAAATATAAACTCTGCCCCGCCTTTTCATTTCATATGACTTTCGCCCGGGACCAAGTGTTAAAGATCCCAGGCGCCAATCACATCGGGATATTTCAATGGGTTGATTGAAAGACCAGGCCCGAAACTTTGATTGTGATTGGCCCTTGTTTTATATACACCCCGGGCATATTACATTTCATAAAGATCGAAGGCCCCGCAGTCGGGCGCCTATCCACCTTATACATATTTTCCGCCCCGAAGCATAAAACCTTTGTTTTACTCCAAAAGTTTGAGTTTTATATATCATAAGGGTTTTTCTGCCGGATCATTCTAAAATAAATCCCCGCCGTTGATCGAAAGCTGATCAAACAACTAGCGCTCCATCGCATCAGAGTTTTGAATCGCATCGCAATTTTCCGTTGCTGTGTTGTGTTTGTTCCCCCGATCGACCTTTCCCTCGATTTATTCTCCACCATCGATCTAATCCTTAGATCGATGGCCTGCGCTTCATCGTGTCGCATGTTTTAATCGGCGCATTTTCTCGCCACCCCTGATTGCGATCCCCCGATTGTGATCCTCCGATTGAATCCGGACCGTCCACGTGTCTAGACTGGACGATCCAAAATCACTCTTACTCGTTCTTCTCCCCACTCTCCTTTTTGCCTCTTCTACGCAGATCTCCACCGTTGGATGATTTCATCCAACAGCTACGCTCCTTCCTCGCCTTTTGAAGCAGTTAAACCTAAAAATGCAGGATTTTCTAATCTTTTGTGTATATGTGCAGGGATAAATGGTTTTTCGTTATAGCAAAGGAAAAGTTAGAGGTTGGGAAAGACATTTCCTGTGCCTTTGATTCATCAAAAGAAGTCGTTTGTAGGGTTCAAGATCTATGTTTCGTCGATGCTTGGTGAGCATTGATGCCGTGAAACCCTGCGCGGCCTACACATCGACAAGACACTGTGGAAGATATGGCGTGCCCTAGTCCTAGTATTATCCCCAAAGACTGTCTGAATGTTTCTCTTGGAATGTGTTAAAAGTTGGCTAGTTTAGCAGTACTTACCAGATCTTAGGCCATTCTGTGTTATCTTTGTGTTGGTCTTGAAAGTAACCAAGTAAAGCAGAGCTAGGAGAGGATTTGTGGTGAGCCTGGCCCACTAGTTTCTACTCCAAAAGTTGTCTTCAAGTTTCCCCTTTGTTTTAAAATGTTTTCTATGGAAAGTGTATCAAATGCTGGCTAGTTTAAAAGTACTTACCAGATCCTAGTTTGCTTTCATGTTCTTCTCAAGTGTTTGTCAAAGGCTGGCTAGTTTAAAAGCACTTACGAGATCCTGGGCTGCTCTTTGTTCTGCATCTGTTTAATTTTCCTTCTTGTTGTATCATTTCATTCCATAAATCAATTTTCAAATAGATCCTTAGACATAGATGACTTGCCCCATAGACCACTCTTGCCTCTTGCTGATCCAGTTAAACCCTATTATGACTCCATAGCCCAATGGACTAAAACCTGCAATTATCTATCTTCCTGGCCAAATCTTGTTATATTTGCTTGCAACTTATCACCTTTGAAACTCGTTGCACTTAGGACTTTCCACCTCAAATAGTAATCATGCTCAACCATCCAAAAATCAAAACAAACCCTTCGCCTTCATAGCTAGCCTAATATTATTACCCCAAACTTCAAAGACAAATCCATCTTTGCACTTATTAGAGAGATCCCTCTCCGGATTCAAGAGGGCTAGATCCTAGAATCCCAAAGTTGGTTGAAACGATGTTGTTTCTGTGATCGGACTTTTGCCAATCTGATGCAGGTAGGGCCTGCAAAGCCCAGAATCTTTAATCTCTGTGCATTTCAGTGTGCATCTCAGATTTGCCCAAATCAAAACCTCAATGTCCGGCCAACTCTAACAACTTAATTTGCGGAAGCTTCTCAAACACCTGTTCACAAATTTCATGGTTCATGAAAACTCAATAAAAATCAATCACTGTATGTGAAGTTTCCTTCATCCTCATTCATATTTTAACTATCAATCCCATCACTTTGAATGTTCTCATAATTCAGATCCACAATTACATTCACATATGCTGGATTCAATCAAAAGTCAAATGCGCCCTTGGGTTTTCTTAACGAACTTAACATTGTTTATCCAAACCCCAATTGTATGGAATTATACATTCCATTGTCAAACCCAATTTGAATGTCAATTAAAATTTAGTTTCACACACAATTTATAGCCATTCAACCAAGGATTTCAATAAAACCCAATAATTCGAATTCTCAACCAATCTGAATCTCATTCAGATATGCCGTCTCAAGTCACTTCAATTCTTTGACGAAATTACCATAAATAAATTCAATCTTAGCAAACTCAAACTAGATTTTAAAACTCAAACTTGGCAACTTAACTTACCTCTGTTCAGGCTTCCCCTTTCCACGATTCCGCTCTTCAACTCCTTACTGTGCACTTTTCATCACTGTAGATCGATTTTCATCAGTTGCGTTCTCTGTCAAACATGTCTTACAGCTTCAGATACTTCAAGTAATAGTATTTCAGCAAATCAATTTCCCTTTCCTTCATTGAACTCCATTAATGAGTATTGAAACTTTTGCACAGGATAGCGTATTCAACGTTCAAGCTTGACATTTCTGGATTGGGTTTATGAAATCGACCCTCCTCCTATTCCATACAACGAATTTTGCCATAAATTTGCATTGATAGCAATTGCAATTCAAAATTAAAACCTCACCTACCCAGAAATCGGTTGCGCATTCAATCATTGGTTGTTCAGTCCTTCCAAATGCCCTTCCGGCATTTCTTCTACGTCTTTTTCTCACAAACGTAGACTCTATTCAAAAAATATGAAATCGATTCTCCTTTACACCATAAATTGATCAATTCAGCTTCATAATTCCAGATCCTTTCACTGCACGTAGATCTGCAAGTTAACACAATTCTATTCCAATCTTCTTCACACAGAAAAAACCTTTCAATCGATTGTTACATGGTTTCTTCCAATATAAAAAAAAACCCATATAGCATGTCAGATCATTACGTTATTTCAACGCTGTCCATACCTGCAGTTGTCAACCTGACTCACACCATTAATAATTGTAATCGATCCTTGACTCACAACATTAAAATAATTGCAATCGATCCTACTTGCAGCGCTCAACACAATTCATAACAGAAATGAGGATCTACTTCTGATTTAGATCTGGTATTGCGCATTCTTCTAAACATATCGACTATTACTGGCGCAGATTATAACCACAGTTTTCTTTTCATTAACACATTCAACAATCTATTGGAAATACAGCTCTTAAAATTAGAACCCTTCTTAGTTCTTATGAAACTTATGACTTCATGTTCACTGGGCGCTTTCTTCCTTTCATTGTTGTCAATCAACTACAGATCGATATTAAAACAACCATTCATTCAACCAATATAACTTAACAATTATCATGCCGAGATTAATAACTTATATGCAGAGCTGTATGCCGAACAATTAACCTTATAATCTTCGATCTCACTTAGGTTCATAATCCATATGCACATTCTTATCCCAAATCACAATAACAGAATTTCAATATCCAATTTCGAAATCCACCAATAAACTCTAAAACACACTTATCATGTTAATAATGAAAATACTTACAAATTGTTCTTCCTGACCAGATATTGAACAGTTGTGGCCCTTACAATTTGCCCAGAGGCTTACAGCCTTGGCTGTTCAAAATCTGCTCTCAACCACTCTCACTATTCAAGTGTATCTTTCTTCACAAAAACCACTCCTATTTATATACAAATAATGCATTTAATTCACTCAAAATAACTCTCCACCTAATCCTCAACTAATCCCATACATAGAAATCCTAATCCCAAATTTTCCTCCTAAACTATTTCTCTCATATCCTTTTATTTATTAAAAGAATATTTACATAATCCTCACTTTTCATAATTATCTCCTATTTTATTAAAAATCACAATTTAATTAATAAAATATTAAAAATTGTCACACCCCCTTTTCTAACATATTTACAAATGAAAATGTCCTTGATGCTCCTGCATCAGACTCCCAACGTTAAAATAATCATGATCGCCTGATCATGTGTTCGGATCTATGTATTCCTGGATCCCATATCTTGTGCTGCAACTTTCCACTTGTCGCTGCTTCTTTCTGATGTTCTTCTCCAGGTCTCCACACTTTATGCCGCATCCCTCCACTGGCTGTGCTCTCGCAATCTTCTGATGTCTTTCTTTTGCTGCTTCTGTTTTGTTTTACTGCTGCTGGCCTCTTCCGGGATACTTTCATCATCATCTGCCTCATTAGTTCAATTTCTCTGTCTAAGAGACTTTCTCCATCGTCTTCAATAAAGCCTGTACTCACAAAACAATCGTTAGAATAAAAACCATAAGGCTTCAGTGCCCCCATAGATGTTGCTGCTGTCAATGTTGTCTCATCTGCCACCATAAATGTCGCGACCTCCCAAACTTCCTGTCCCTCTGCAACATTCCTTTGCTCATCACCTGCAATTTCATCTGCAACTTATTTCTCTGGTTCAAATGTCTCCAGCAAACATTTCAGCATTTCATCAACATGCTGCAATTTAACTCCAGCATAACCTCCATCTTCTCCTTCGACAATCTTCAGTAATTGTCCATTATCATCTTGATTGATTCTGGCAATCAAATCAAGTTCTTCCAACACTGTAGCTTCATCCTCTAACACTGTAGCAACTCCAAAATTTTGTCCACCAGTCTTCTCTTGGCTATACAGACAAGCCAACTCTTTCTTGTCACCCACAGTAACAAGCCTTTGCTTATGAGACATGACTATCTCACCTTCTACTTGCAACAGTTCTTCTTTTCTCGAGACAATTCCAAGTAATGAACTGTCTTCTATATCACCTGTAAACACAATCAAATTGTCAGCATCAAAATCACAAGACCCAACGGTCTCACTTGTTGATTCAGTCATCCGCAGCTCCAAGTCTTCTTCAGGACTCAGAAAATCTTTACTGACTTTCTCTTCAGGTTTCTCTAGCAACACTCCAGTATGCTGCTCTAAGTTCCTTCCCAACTCCTCTGTCAACACATTAGTATGCTGATTTTCATTCACCATGAGACTGTCAGCTAGTCTCGCTTTCTTACCATCTTCTGCTCCAGAACTGTCATTCATTAAAACTTTCCTGCCTTGCTTCCTCAGCAAATCATCCTGCACATAAGTCCTCTGTCTCTCCAATTCTCTTCTCCGGAGATCTAGTTTCCTATACAATTCAACAATTTCATTAGGAGTAGAACTCAGAAACTTCACACAATTTTCCATACCTTCACCAGCTCTTGACCGATCATCAGCTGGTCCTTTTCTTTCCGCACCAACATTCTGATTAGACTCCATCGTCTTCATTCCCTCCTGAGATCTTGCCATCTCATCATCGATCTGGACAGCCTTCAGATTCAATTCTCTCTCCTGAAAAAACTCTAAAGCTTGCTCATCTCCCTGTACTGTACCTGCAAACATACACAACTCATCAGTTTTAAAACCACAAGACTTTTCAGTCTTGACTGTTTCCTCAAGCACTTCCTTTTGAACAGATCTGCGTATGGAATCTTCAAATTCCATCTCTGGCTCAAGAACTCTAAGTTCCTTTTTCAATAAGGAAATCACACTTTGCCTCAACTTCATATGCAATTGTCGCCAAATCACTCTCTTTCCCTTCAGTGGAAAGATCCATCCTCTATTCTGATTTTCCTGCTCTTGCAGCCATTCTTCTAGTACCTGCAATTGTACCTTCATTACTACAATTTCTCTTTCTCGGACTTCTGCAGTCATCTCACCTCTATGGCATTTCTCTGAACCTCTTCTCTGATCCTCCATGATCATCTTCTCCATGAGTTCCTCACTCATCATGAGTTGCACTAGCCTCTGCAACAGCAATCTCTCCTGCTGCCGCCGCTTACCTCACCAAGCTCTCCTCACTCAGTCTTTTGGTAAGTACTTGGTTCACTGCCTCTGGAACCTCTTGAGGACTCTCCTCTGCTCTCTCTCTAGGCTATCTCTTCAACTCACTTCCTTTTCAGGACACTGCAATTGTCCTCCCTATCCATCCTTTAGCTGAATGTCAGGTTCGCTGCCATCATCTTCTCTGCAACCATAAACTTTAATCACAGATTCCAAATCAAAAAATTATCTCACCTTTAAGATCCTGTATGATCTTGTGTCCATTCACATCTCCATCCTGTTCACTGCATTTGTGTAGTTTGCATATCAAATTTAAAAATCTGATCTTCCTTTCAATC
The DNA here is from genome assembly GCA_034641835.2 of Pinus albicaulis. Taxonomy (NCBI): domain Eukaryota; kingdom Viridiplantae; phylum Streptophyta; class Pinopsida; order Pinales; family Pinaceae; genus Pinus; species Pinus albicaulis. Next base: position 86,088 of record JAXQQM020081476.1, read on the forward strand.
ATTCATCATACATTCAAAAATACATTTCAGTTCTTCAACAAAACCTTCTTGCATTCATTCAGAAACAAAAACAAACATTCTTCAATTTCAACAGAGCCAAGCTCTGATACCAAAAATGATGCAGGCAGGGCTTGCAAACCCCAGAATCTTTAATCTCTGTGCATATCAGTGTGCATCTCAGATTTGCCCAAATCAAAACCTCAATGTTCGGGCAACTCTAACAACTTAATTTGCGGAAGCTTCTCAAACACATGTTCACAAATTTCATGGTTCATGAAAACTCAATAAAAATCAATCATTGTATGTGAAGTTTCCTTCATCCTCATTCATATTTTTAATATCAATCCCATCACTTTTAATGTTCTCATAATTCAGATCCACAATTACATTCACATATGCTGGATTCAATAAAAAGTCAAATGCGCCCTTGGGTTTTCTTAACGAACTTAACATTGTTTATCCAAACCCCAATTGTATGGAATTATACATTTCATTGTCAAACCCAATTTTAATGTCAATTAAAATTTAGTTTCACACACAATTTATAGCCATTCAACCAAGGATTTCAATAAAACCCAATAATTCAAATTCTCAACCAATCTGAATCTCATTCAGATATGCCGTCTCAAGTCACTTCAATTCTTTGAAGAAATTACCATACATAAATTCAATCTTAACAAACTCAAACCATATTTTAAAACTCGAACCTGGCAACTTAACTTACCTCTGTTCAGGCTTCCCCTTTCCACGATTCCGCTCTTCAACTCCTTACTGCGCACTTTTCATCACTGTAGATCGATTTTCATCAGTTGCATTCTCTGTCAAACATGTCTTACAGCTTCAGATACTTCAAGTAATAGTATTTCAGCAAATCGGTTTCCATTTTCTTCATTGAACTCCATTAATGAGTATTGAAATTTTTGCACAGGATAGCGTATTCAACGTTCAAGCTTGAAATTTCTGGATTGGGTTTATGAAATTGACCCTCCTCCTATTCCATACAACGAATTTTGCCATAAATTTGCATTGATAGCAATTGCAATCCAAAATTAAAACCTCACCTACCCAGAAATCGGTTGCGCATTCAATCATTGGTTGTTCAGTCCTTCCAAATTCCCTTCCGGCATTTCTTCTACGTCTTTTTCTCACAAACATAGACTCTGTTTGAAAAATATGAAATCAATTCTCCTTTACACCATAAATCGTTCAATTCAGCTTCATAATTCCAGATCCTTTCACTGCACGTAGATCTGCAAGTTAACACAATTCTATTCTAATCTTCTTCACATAGAAAAAACCTTTCAATCGATTGTTACATGGTGTCTTCCAATATAAAAAAAAAACCCACATAGCATGTCAGATCATTACGTTATTTCAATGCTGTCCATACCTACAGTTGTCAACCTGACTCACACCATTAATAATTGTAATCGATCCTTGACTCACAACATTAAAATAATTGTAATCGATCCTACTTGCAGTGCTCAACACAATTCATAACAGAAATGAGGATCTACTTTTGATTTAGATCTGGTATTGCGCATTCTTCTAAACATATCGACTATTACTGGCGCAGATTATAACCACAGTTTGCTTTTCATTAACACATTCAACAATCTATTGGAAATACAGCTCTTAAAATTCAAACCCTTCTTAGTTCTTATGAAACTCATGACTTCATGTTCACTGGGCGCTTTCTTCCTTTCATTGTTGTCAATCAACTACAGATCGATATTAAAACAACCATTCATTCAACCAATATAACTTAACAATTATCATGCCGAGATTAATAACTTATATGCAGAGCTGTATGCCGAACAATTAACCTTATAATCTTCGATGTCACTTAGGTTCATAATCCATATGCGCATTCTTATCCCAAATCACAATAACAGAATTTCAATATCCAATTTCGAAATCCACCAATAAACTCTAAAACACACTTATCATGTTAATAACGAAAATACTTACAAACTGTTCTTCCTGACCAGATATTGAACAGTCGTGGCCCTTACAATTTTCCCAGAGGCTTACAGCCTTGGCTGTTCAAAATCTGCTCTCAACCACTCTCACTATTCAAGTGTATCTTTCTTCATAAAAACCACTCCTATTTATATACAAATAATGCATTTAATTCACTCAAAATATCTCTCCACCTAATCCTCAACTAATCCCATACATAGAAATCCTAATCCCAAATTTTCCTCCTAAACTATTTCTCTCGTATCCTTTTATTTATTAAAAGAATATTTACATAATCGTCACTTTTCATAATTATCTCCTATTTTATTAAAAATAACAATTTAATTAATAAAATATTAAAAATTGTCACACCCCCTTTTCTAACATATTTACAAATGAAAATGTCCTTGATGCTCTCGCATCACAATCTTGCTGATTACAGATTCCTAACATTTCTGGCGACTCCGCTGGGGACTTTTCTGAGTTAATAAAAGTTCCAAAACCCCTTAAAAAACTCTAGATTACCCCTGGTTTTACCCTTAAAAATAAATAAAACTTGTGAGTTAAAAGCTGCCTTTCAAGCACTACCAAGAAATGGAAATCATGATGAAAACTTGTTTGAATCAGTGACAAACTAGGTAAAACCTAGGATTCTCTTAAGACTTTATCGAACCTTGAAAGATCAGCTGGCTTAGCCATAAGAGTAAACTGTCTTTGTCTCATAACCGTAGCTAAGTTTTGAAACAGAGTTAGGATATTCTTAAAAACCATACAACTGAAAAATAACTCGGAAAAGCCTAAAAATATTTCAGATTGGTATTCAATAAACATGGTGGTGGACCGTAAAACCTTTTACCTCCTTAGGAGCTAAAAACTTTCACTTGGCGACTCTGCAATCCTCAACAGACCTTAATACTCCACTGGGAAGAACCCTTATCATTATAATATCATTCAAACTCAGTTAGACGACTGTAGGATTAAAATTTGTGTAAAACAAACTAGTTGACCTTTTAAAGACTGTCACACCTAGTTGAAATTTTCTTGTTTATTCGAGTATGAAAAACACAGCATAGTGGCTCCTAGAAAGATTCATACTAGAGCCCATCCTGACCCAGATCCTCTTGAGATAGTTGATAACCCCGAAAGTATCCTTAGGAATTATCCTAATATTAAATTATCAACTGTTTTCAGATCACCCTCGAGAGTTAATTCACTTTATGAAAATCTTTCGGCTCTACAAAAATCACAAGCTGACTTAGTAAATCCATTTAGAACTAGGTCATTTGATGATATAATTCAGCTAGACTTTGAGTCTTCACTTTCATCCCCAGAGACAAGTGAATATCCTAGTAGTAGAGAAACAACACCACCTGATTTACACTTCCTTCACAATTTAGGTGTCCCTCATCCAAGATCAGCTCAACAATCTACTGTTGTTCCATCCACATCTATTCACCCTACATCCATTGTTCAAACCACTCCACTTCAGCCCACTTTTCCTGTTGTTAATCCACTCCTTGTGAATCCACCCCCACCACATATCATGACAGCATGGTATGCTCCGTTAGTCCTTCCTACACCATTAGTCAATCTCCCACAGGACTATCAGTCCAAAATTCCATTATATGATGCTAGCAATGCTACAACTGCATCACAACATGTGGATAAGATGAATGACTACTTTTACAGAAATGAAATTGATGATGATTCTGTCAAGCTTAGATTATTTGCTCAAAGCTTTGGGGGAGAAGTAAGAAAATGGTTTAAAGGTTTAACCCCCCATAGTATTAATGATCTCCAAGCATTCCATAAAACATTCTTAAACAAATGGGAAGTAAAGAAGAATCCTCTCCAAGTCCTTTCTGATTACAAGAACCTCCATAGAAACACTGGAGAAAGTGTGCAAGCTTATTGTACTAGATTTAACAGTGTGTATAATGCCTTTTCCCCAGAACTAAAACCTCCACAGGGCTCAGCTTTAAACAAATTTCCTGAAGGGTTTGACTCTGAAATGACCTATCAACTGAGAGAGAGAGATTTTGCAACTCTTGAAGATATGCAAAAAGGTGCTCTTTCTGTGGAAGTCAACCTAATGGAGAAGAGAGCAAGAATGAAAACTGAAAAGAGAGTATCTTTTAGAGAGGAATCCACACCTTCTACTTCCAACTCAAAGATGGAGAAAATGATGGAGGAGATGATGAAAGAGATGAGCATAATTAAGAGAGCACAAGCGAGCCAAAACCAAACTGCTCCTCAAAACAGAAACCAGAACCAGAATCATAATTTTAGAAGGAACCAACCTCCAAACAGACCTAGAGAAGATGATCAACATATCACTCCTCAATTTCATCAAAACTATGTAATTGAGGTTGAGGAAATGGATGAAATAACAGAGGAAGATGATATTAACATGTTTGGGGTGGAGGATGATGACTTTGAAGTTCATTATGATAAAAAACAAGGTCTATACACACCTTATGATGACAAAAGAAATGATGATGAAAATTGTTATCAAGACATGGAAAATGTCATCATAGAGTCTCAAAGAGAATATGACCTTAGAAGAAAAACCAGTCAACAGACCCCCAACAACAAAACCTCTGGAAAATCTTCACAAAACAACACTACAACCAAGCCTAGAGTTGTCAAGCAAAAGGATAAAACAACGGCTGTAAATTCTGATAAAGGAAAAGAGAAAGGCACCCAAGACAATGAAAATCAGAGTGCAGACATTAGTAGTACTACCACTTCAGCTAGTACTCCTGTTAAAACAATTTTGTCAAGTATAAATAAGACAAATCAACAATCTGATATTGCTGATAGAATGACAGCTAATAAGGTTGAGACAAGTGCTTTAAAGATTCAAACACCTTTCAGCCTGGAGCAAGAGATTTCAAGGATCAAAATCTCTATCCCTTTGACTAAGTTAGCTGCCCAACATGTATATAGGACCCAAATTTTGAAAGCTTTAAATATAGAAGAGAACAATGATACATTCAATCTTAATGATGACCAGCCCGAGCTTATTTTTGGTCCAAAGATTGAAGTTATGTATCAAGAGGGACCTGTTCCTCCCTTTTATGTGAGTTTAAACGTTCACGACAAAATTTTGCACAACGCTATGCATGATTCTGGGGCTTCTCATAATTTAATGCCTAAAGCTGTCATGGAGAGCCTTGGTTTAGAAATTACCAAACCTTACAAGGACCTATACTCCTTTGATTCCAGCAGAGTAAAATGTTTCAGATTAATCAAAGACCTCTATGTTAACTTAGCCCAGATTCCAGCCAAATGCCTAGTTATGGATATTGTTGTGGCTGATGTGCCCCCAAAGCATGGAATGTTATTATCAAGGTCTTGGGGGGCTAATTTACAGGGAAATATGAAAATGGACATGACCTATTCGACCATCCCTGTTTTCAATCAGTCTAGAAGACTTTACAAGGAATCCCATATGCAATACACAGTTACAAGCCAAGACAGACCACAAAACTCTCCCCTCTATTCTGTAAATACAGGCCTTGATTCATTTATCCTTTTTTAATGAAGAAACATTAGGTGAACAAGTAACTTTAATAGGGTTAATGGCTGATAGAAAGGATGAGGTAAATACCACTGAATTGTCGAAACGGTTTGTTGAACCCTTAAACAACAGCAAACCAAATATGGGTCTTGAACTATAAGTCATGTGTCCTTTGCTTTTAAACCTCGACACTCAAGAAAACGTGCCTCCACTTAACGAAAAATATGAAGATTCAAAACAAATTCAATTAAGTATCGCTAATCATGAACAATGTGAAAGCACATTCATTGAGGAGGACGGTAACTAAATAGACGAAACTGAAAACAATCCTCTGTGGAGTATGTATTTTAACGGGTCATGCACTAGAACTAATACTGGTGCAGGTGTCTAGATTTGCAACACTGAAAACAACCACACATAATGTGTTTCATGTAGATTAAACTTTCAGTGTTCAAACAACATAGCTGAATACGAATCCCTATTTTTGGGCTTACATTTGTTGAAAAATTTAGGAGCCAAGAGAATTAAAGTTCACGGGGATTCTGAATTAATCATTAGGCAAGTCAATGAGGAGTATAACGCCCATCATCCCAGACTTAGGGCCTATCGAAACGATGTCGTGGACCTTTTAGAAACTTTCGGAGAGTCCCGTTTAATTTTTGTCCCAAGAAATAAAAATATTGCGGCCCACAGCTTAGCCTACGTAGCTAGAACGTGCTTCAGGCCATGTGAAACCAAAGACTGTATAACTCAGATTAAATTTAGACCAGCTGTTCCTGATAACGAGAAATATTGGCAAGTTTTCGACGGAGATAAACAAATAGAAGACTTTATGCAGTTCAGAAATGAATTTGAACTTCACAGTTCAGATTCAGATTATGAAACAGATTGCCCTAGTGAAGAAAATTTTCTTGGAGAAGAAGAACCGTCTCCTGAACTGGTTGATTTAAATCTATTGTCAAGCAAACTTCAAAGAAAAACATAATGGATTGCAGAGGCAGAAACAGAGAACTTAGAAACTTTGCAATCCAATGATGAAAGTTTTCCAAAAGGCCTGTCTCCTTTAGAAGAGTTGTTCAATTTTAACGATGTGGAAAATAAGCCAAAACTAGAACCTGTAGAGACTGAGGTGGAAGAGTGCAATATAGGCAGTGAACTTAAACCTATGATGATTAAACTGTCTAATACTTTACCAGCTCACATTAAACTTAAATACATTGAGCTCTTTAAAGATTTTTCTGATGTTTTTGCGTGGAGTTACGAAGATCTGAAGTCCTATGACACTAAAATAATACAGCACAAAATCCCTCTCAAAGAAAACCAAAAACCATTCAAACAAAATCTACGCAGAATAAACCCTGTCCAGTTGCCATTGGTTCAAAAGGAAATCATGAAAATGTATGATGCTGGTATTATTGTCCCTGTTATATATTCTGAATGGGTATCTAATCTGGTGTCTGTTAGGAAGAAAACTGGAGAAATCAGGCTTTGTATAGACTTTAGAGACTTAAACAAATCTTCATTAAAAGAAAACTACCCTCTACCCAAGATGGATCATATTTTACAAAGGGTGGTAGGGTCTAAAATAATTTCTTTGCTTGATGGCTATTCAGGGTACAATCAGATTTTAGTTCACCCTGCTAATCAATTATAGACAGCCTTTACTACACCATGGGGCACTTTCATGTATGTGAAAATGCCTTTTGGTCTAATGAATGCCGGAGCAAATTTTCAAAGAGCCATGGACATAGCATTCTCGGAAGAATTGGGCTACTTCATCATTATATACCTTGATGATGTCACTGTGTTTTAAAAAATAGATGAAGAGCACTTAGAACATTTGAGAAAAAATTTCGAGAAATGCAGGAAGTTTGGGATATCTTTAAACCCTAAGAAGACACTATTCGGTCTCCAAGAAGGTAAACTTCTTGGGCACATTATTTCAGAAGAGGGTATAAAGATAGATCCTAAAAGGATTAAGGCCATATTGCAAATCTCTCATCCTCGAAACATCAAAGAGTTGCAGTCTTTCATCGGGAAGATTAACTTTTTGAGAAGGTTCATCCCCAACTTGGCTGAGCTCCTTAGAAATATCAAAAACATGTTAAAGAAGGAGAAAGGGGTAAAATGGACCTTGGAAGCAAAGAAGTCCTTTGAACTGGTGAAACAAGCGTTAACCAAAACATCGGTTCTTATAAATCCTGATTTTTCAAAATATTTTTATATTTTTTCATTTGCATCAGAACATACCATAGCTGTTGTCCTTTTGAAGAAAAATCCACAAGGACAAGAGCAGCCTATTGCATTCTTTAGTAAGGCATTGAGGGATGCCCCTTTGAAGTATAACATTATGGAGAAGCAATATTTTGCTTTGGTTAAAGCTTTGAAAGACTTCAGGGTGTACATCCTTCACTCACACATCATTGCCTTCGTCCCAAACTCAGTTGTTAAAGACATTCTAACACAGGACCCAGATGGTAAGAGAGGTAAGTGGATTGTTGTTATCCTTGAATATGATTTAGAGATAAAACCCACTAAACTCATCAAAGGCCAAGGTCTAGCTAGATTAATGGCTGAATCAAATTTTGAAGTTCTTGATATTAATATGATTGATGCTTTGGATGACCAGGAAGAATTTTCAACTCCTATAGTTGAAGATCATTTTATGAATTCTCCTTGGTATGTTGATATTATTTATGTTTTGCTTAATTTAAATACACCTCCCGGTTTGACAAAAAAAGAGGCAAGATTCTTAAAGTTAAAAGTTGTAAACTATTGCATTATAGATAGATGTCTTTATTGGAAAAATGCAAGTGGTCTATTGCTTAATTGTTTTCCTAAGTTGGATGCAGAGAAGGTTAAGCACGAATTCCATGAAGGAGAGTGTGGAGGCCATTTTTACTGGAAGACAACAGCCAACAAAATTTTGAGGGTTGGTTTCTATTGGCCTACTCTTTTTCATGATGTGCACAAGATGATCTTAGCCTGTCATAAATGTCAACTTTTTGAAGGCAAAAGAAAACTGATACCCCTGCCTCTGCATCCAATCACTGTTGAAGCCCCATTTCAACAGTGGGGACTCGACTTCATAGGAGAAATCCATCCCCCATCTTCTGCCCAGCATAGATGGATTCTCACTGCCACAAACTATTTCACTAAGTGGATAGAAGCCATACCTTGTAGGCAGGCTAATGATTCGGTTATTATAAAATTCATGGAGATTAACATTCTCTCCAGATTTGGCTGTCCTACCAAGATCATCACTATAATGCAACAGCATTTGGATCGAAGAAGATGGTTGAGTTCTGTCATATATATCAGATAACATTGGGGCATTCCACGGCCTATTACCCTCAAGGTAATGGACTTGCAGAATCCTCAAACAAGATTTTAGTGAACATAATCAAAAAACTGTTGGAGGATAACAAGAAGTCTTGGCACACAAAGCTTGTTCATGCACTTTGGGCTGACATATTGACTTTGAAGAAATCTATTGTCATGTCACCTTTTCAGCTTGTGTATGGTACTGATGAAATTTTTCCAAAAAGCCTTGATGTACCAGTAATGAAGTTGATTCAAGAGTTACAAACTGAAAATAATGACATAATCAGAAGAATAAACCAGACCATTCATCTTCAGCAAACCAGAGAGGAGGTGCATAAAAAAGCATTGCAGAAACATGACAACATTAAAAAGCTTTTTGACAGAAGAACGAAGGCCAGAAATTTCAAAATTGGGGACAAAGTTTTAAAATGGGATTCAAGAAGGGAAGAAAAGCGAAAGCATGGAAAATTTGACAACTTATGGCTTGGCCCTTACTCTATTCACTCAGCTGCTGGTAACAATGCATTTTTTTTGCAAGAGTTGAATGGAGCAGAATTGTTTGGGGGTCCTGTCAATGGCAAGATGCTTAAGCATTACTTCTCTTGACCAATGCTATGTTTTGAAGCCTTTTTATCTTTTTTCATTATAAATATCTCATCCACCATTGCATTCAAAGTTAGAAAAGTAAAAATTACAAAAACAATAGAAAAGAGAAAAGAGGGCAGATTATGAAAGCAAGAAAGGTATAGCCCCATACCAAAAAAGAGAAAAACAAATCTGAAAGTGTGCAAGCTTAAATGCCACTCCTGAAAACCACACTTCTAGTTAGTCAAACAGCCTAATCTTGACTAATTAGTTTTAAATTTTCTGCTGATAGGGTAGTGAATTTTATTTGCCAAACTGTTTAATCTTGGCTTATCAGTAGATAGATTAGGATAGAAATTAAAGGTTCAAACATGTTCAAAATTTGAACCTAAATTTCCAAAAGAGAGATGACTCAAAGCTGTTTTATTTTCTGAGTCAAAAAAGAAGTAAATCTGGTTCTAATTAGCTCAAAATCTGAACCAGAGAACAAGGAAGAAACAGCTCAAACAAGAGCCAAAACAGAGCTGTAAAAAGAGAAGGACATGATGAGAAACTTTCAGATCTTAAGCCTTCCATTTTGATTTAAATTTTCTGCAAAATAAATGTCTATGTGCAGCTTGTTTTTTATGCCATAGATCACAGCAAGTCAAACAATTTAATCTTGACTTGACTGTTTTTTTCCTTTTTTTTTTTAATTGTTGTAGAATTTAGAGAATAAAGTCTGTTAGACAGTTTAATCCCAACAGATAATAGATTAGGTAGAGAATAATATGGGATCAACTGTTTAATCTGAGTCCATGGAGAAATAAGGAGTAGAAATTGATTAGATTTTCTGCTTTCAAAAGAATAAAATGTTGAAAAGAGTTTGCCAATCCAAGTGCACTCTGATGAAGAAAAAATGTTAGATCTGTAGGATTGGGTAGGTAGAAAGCTTGTTGATGAAAGATCCATTGTTTTTTATGGCTGCTAATATGTTGTAAAAGTAAGATCATCCCAGCAAAGGAAGGGCAGCCCAATGGATCAGGCACAGGTCAGCCTCCCAGAGAACATAATGGATGTGGCACAGGTCAGCCTCCCAGAGAATGCAAGTCTGAAGTTCTTGATGCCTTCAAGAAGGCATCATCCCCAAGTGGAGCCACTGTTAGCCACCTATAATATTGGTTATATCAAAAGGTGGCTAAGACTTGTTGAGCCTTCAAGGAAAAAATTTCATTGCTAAAAGTGTTGGCTCTTGAAGACTCTTGAAGGCCTCATTCCTCTGTCCAAAATCTCCATCTCTGTTTCCATTTTATACTCATAATTTCTGCTAATTTCATGAGAAGAAACTGCTGAAAAACCGTCATTTTCCCCATTCTCCCACTCAAAACTAACCTTCATTTGCTCCCCTTTTTTTCTCCATAAAATTCCTTTGTTTTCATGATTCCTCTTCTTCCCTTCATGAAAATCACTTGTTCAAAGTTAAAGACTCACTCTTTAAACTTACCGAAACCCCCAAATCCATTGAAAACTCTGTAAAATTTCATAAAAAACAAGTTTTTATTACTATGGGCTTAAGCCCCCTTGGGCTAAGTCCTAACCACTTCCCCCACATGCCCACACCCTGGAACTAGATGCTAAGCCCCTCACATCGCTTATCGCATCGCAAATGTTCAAAGTGCGCAAGTCTTTTCCATGTTCCAAAAAGTTCCGATGCGATTAAGCATTTATGTTATAAGACCCCCGATTATACTATTTTTCATATAAACTATGAGGCCCACCTTCGGCACTTAAAACCTTGTAATATTTCATTCCCGATCCGTTTTTTCTTTTGTAAAGTGTTAAAACCCATTTTTCCAAAGTTTAATCTAAAAAACCAAAGTCACGTGTTGAATATAAAAATGGTTAGATTGAAAGACCGATCGCACAATCGCATCGAGATATTTCAATGGGTTGATTGAAAAGGATGCATCAAACTTTCCAATGCGATCAGGACTTATAAATATAAACTCTGCCCCGCCTTTTCATTTCATATGACTTTCGCCCGGGACCAAGTGTTAAAGATCCCAGGCACCAATCGCATCGGGATATTTCAATGGGTTGATTGAAAGACCAGGCCCGAAACTCTGATTGCGATTGGCCCTTGTTTTATATACGCCCCGAGCATATTACATTTCATAAAGATCGAAGGCCCCGCAGTCGGGCGCCTATCCACCTTATACATATTTTCCGCCTTGAAGCATAAAACCTTTGTTTTATTCCAAAAGTTTGAGTTTTATATATCATAAGGGTTTTTCCCGCCGGATCATTCTAAAAGAAATCCCCGCCGTTGATCGAAAGCCGATCAAATGGCTAGCGCTCCATCACATCAGAGTTTTGAATTACATCGCAATTTTCTGTCGCTGTGTTGTGTTTGTTCCCCCGATCGTCCTTTCCCCCGATTTATTCTCCACCGTCGATCTAATCCTTATATTGATGGTCTGCGCTTCATCGCATCGCATGTTTTAATCGGTGCATCTGCTCGCCACCCTCGATTGCGATCCTCCGATTGAATCCGGACCGTCCACGTGTCCAGATCGGATGGTCCAAAATCACTCTTACTCGTTCTTCTCCCCACTCTCCTTTTTGCCTCTTCTATGCAGATCTCCACCGTTGGATGTTTTCATCCAACGGCTACGCTCCTCCCCCGCCTTCCGAAGCAGTTAAACCTAAAAATGCATGATTTTCTAATCTTTTGTGTATATGTGCAAGAATAAATGGTTTTTCGTTATAACAAAGGAAAAGTCAGAGGCTGGGAAAGACGTTTCCTGTGCCATTGATTCATCAAAAGAAGCCATTTGCAGGGTTCAAGATCTATGTTTCGTCGATGCTCTATGAGCATTGATGCCATGAATCCCGGTGCAGCCTGCACATCGACAAGACACTGTGATTTAAATCACATTTAAAAAGAGTATCATTTTTTGAAGACAGAGCACAGCAAAGCAGAAGATTGAAGACATATATGGGAATTACGGCTAAGAATGATTATCAAAAGCCTAATTCCCAGAATTAAAACACAATTAATGGAAACATCATAAGTGTTTAACAGGCAGAAAGGCCTCCACCGCCACATTTGAGGCGAATTGATTCCTCAGCTACCATAAGTGCCACCTATGCCTCAAAGCATTCAAAATAGAGGCCGAAGTTATTGATCAAATGAAGATATTAGCCTCAGCGCAGCTAGAGAGTTACTTCTGCAAGGAACTTAAATGCTAAAAATATCTGCAGAGGTACTCCAAACATGACACAAAGCCTTAAAGTCAATAAAAGCTCCCACTGAGCTTAATTCATAAATGTAAAACAATTAATGTAGACAGTATCTTTGTAAAATTCTCCATCGAGCCCCTCAAAGGCCGAGAAGTCTTGAATCTGTATTAATTGTCCTGAGAGATCTTTTATCAGATCTCACCTCCTCATTCTTCTATAAATACTTCTGAAGAAGATGAGAAATTGTTGGTTGCAGAACTTTGAAATACATCTGAGCTTAAACTTCTAACTGTAAATAGTGTTCACTGGCTCTTGAAGCTCTGCTTGTGATAGATAAGTTAGGCTAAGATGAGCAGATGATTGCTAAAATCAAGCATTGGACTTAAAGCTGTAATTGGTTTGGAGCATCAATACAAGCTTATTTATGGGATCCTGGTCTATGTTGACGGTGATGTTTTTCTAATTGTAACTTGTTATTTTGTTTCTGTTTTCACTGTGTTTCATTTTCTCTTATAAAGAACAGCATGCATAGAGTTAGGACCTACTGTATTTCAGTAACCTTCTCTGACTGAAAATCTTTATTTATATGTTTTCTTCCAAAATGTGTTATTTGGGAATGATTTAATTCAGTTTAAGCATTGGAATGTTGGCGTTCCCTCGTCTTATTGCCTTAGCTGAATATTATTCTTGAAGGTTATGTTCGGTATTAGTTAAGTAGAGATGAACTATGGAAGATATGGTGTGCCCTAGTCCTAGTATTATCCCCAAAGACTGTTTGAATGTTTCTCTTGGAATGTGTTAAAAGCTGGCTAGTTTAGAAGTACTTATCAGATCTTAGGCCATTCTATGTTATCTTTGTGTTGGTCTTAAAAGTAACAAAGTAAAGCAGAGCTAGGAGAGGATTTGTGGTGAGCCCGGCCCGCTAGTTTCTACTCCAAAAGTTGCCTTCAAGTTTCCCCTTTGTTTTAAAATGTTTTCTATGGAAAGTGTATCAAAGGCTGGCTAGTTTAAAAGTACTTACCAGATCCTAGTTTTCTTTCATGTTCTTTTCAAGTGTTTTTTAAAGGCTGGCTAGTTTAAAAGCACTTACCAGATCCTGGGCTGCTCTTTGTTCTGCATTTGTTTAATTTTCCCTCTTGTTGTATCATTTCATTCCATAAATCAATCTTCAAAGAGATCCTTAGACATAGATGACTTGCCCCATGGACCACTCTTGCCTCTTGCTGTTCCAATTAAACCCTATTATGACTCCATAGCGCAATGGACTAAAACCTGCAATTATCTATCTTGTTGGCCAAAGCTTGTTCTATTTGCTTGCAACTTCTCACCTTTGAAACTCTTTGCACTTAGGACTTTCCACCTCAAACAGTAATCATGCTCAACCATCCAAAAACCAAACAAACCCTTGGCCTTCATAACTAGCCTAATATTATTACCCCAAACTTCAAAGACAAATCCATCTTTGCACTTATTGGAGAGATCCCTGTCTGGATTCAGGAGGGCTAGATCCTAGAATCCCAAAGCTGGTTGAAACGATGTTGTTTCTGTGATCGGACTTTTTCCAATCTTGCTAATTACATATTCCTAACACATGGTTGTGGTGCTCTGTAACTTCACTTTTTTCTGCCTCATTACCATCATGCTCACTGCTATGTGGGCTGCCAACAGTTTCCTCTTTATGACTGTTGTGTTCTGCAGCAAATTTTTTCTAGCTCTTCATCATTTTCCTCTTTATGCTCACTTTCATGCTTGGATTCTTCATTGTGTCCTTCCTCATCACTTGTTTGCCTCCTCTCACTTTGCTCTTCTTCACTGTTTTTCCCTTTGTCACTTTGCTCTTCTTCACTGTTAGTTTGCATCCTTTCTTCTTCACTTTCAATTATAGGATTTTTTTGTTTCTTAGGAATGGATTTGCTGGAAGAAGGAGAAACATGATGAGTGGATGGTGAGGAAGGGGCATGAGATGAAGAAGCAGTGGCAAAATCGGGATGGGAGATGAAAGAGTCCCAAGAAACTCCCTTTTTCTCAGGTTGATGGAGGATGATGATCTTGATAAGGGAATGATGAAATAGGTAAACTTTTTGTTGAGAGGAAGGCTTCTTTTGAATAGTAGAAGCCATCTTGTCAATGCTTCTATAGAGGAAAAAAGGTAGGTTTAGCAATTGAGTTCTTGTGAAGTGCATGAGTAGCCTGATGTGATAAGCATAAACCTGGGAAAACCTCCCTTCGCATGTGAAATACTTCATGATGATTTTCATGAGAGGAGCATAGCTGGTCAACAAGTAGGAAAAATGAAAAATAGTTGGGCATGCATCCCAATGTTCTGGTTTCAAGAAGGGTTTGTATTGATTGGAATCTAGGTAGGTTTGCTTAAACCATTTTTCTCTGATATATGGAATTTTGGTAGCTTTGGAGATAGCTCTAGGAGAGAGCTTGAAGTCTAAACCTCCTAGATGAAAATGCTTCCCTTGCAGCCTTAAAGAAAATAAATGTGTCAAGGGAAGATAATTTTTCACTTCTTGAACCTTCTGACAAAATTCCAAGCATTCTACTTCATGAAAGTTAAAGAGCACTGAAGGAGATGCATTCACTTCCTGAGTTGAAAAAGGCTCATACCTTTTGTGAGAACGACTCCTGCTATCTTGCTTAGGAGGCATTTTTTTTTCTGATATCCTTTACTGACTTACCGAGGCAAACTTGTTCAAGTGTTTTTGAAACAGGCTCTTAATCAAACACTTTTTACTCTTTGAAAAACTAAGTTTGTCCTTAGTCAGCCCACAAGTTTGTTTAAACAAAATCAACTCTTTTTGACCTTGACAATATGAACTCTTCTCCCTCAGATCACTATTTTCTGTATTTTATTTGATGCAAGAAAGAAGTTCCCTTGAAAACACTGTCTCCTTTGGTAACACTGCTTTAATGTGTTGATCCAAAACAAAGACTGTACCCTTTAGAAAAAAAATTGTGTTCTACTTTGAGTAAACTGCCCTCCTTTAATGATCACTGTTTTTCTTTTGTGTTTAGAAAACAAGTATCAGTTGGATGAAGACAAATTCACCTCTTTAGTACTGTGTGTGAGTAATGAGGTCTTTGACAAGGTCTGTTTGTGGATTTTGGAGGCAAATGCATTTTGGTTTTGGCACACAGTTTCTCTATCTTGAATCTCTATTTTTGAAAAGGTTAACACAACTTCTTTCAAACTGGTAACATTGTTCCTTCCAATTACTACCTTCTTTGGCAAACACTGCTCTTTTGAAATCAATGATTCTTTTGTGGCTATTTGAAACGAAAGGTGCTCATGAAAAACACTGTTTAATATACTCCTCCAAACTGGTTATGAGACCTCCTACAAACTCTGTTTTGTGTTTATGAGACTGAACACATTATTTTCTATTTTGAAGCACAAAAAGACCTTTCAAGCTGTCATATTCAACCCCTTCTTTAACCACTATTTATCTTTTAAATCACAACAAGAAACCCTTCTCTAAAATGACACAAAACCTTCACTATTTCATAGCAGAAGAAAAAACTCCCTTTCATTGAAAATTATGATTTAAACCCTCCTCGAGCTCAAAATTTAGCTAGGAATCGAGAAATACCTTAAAAAAGGAGTTTTTGAGGCCCTTTGAGTGTTGGTGCAGTATGCAAATAAGCGTGTTTGGAACGTTTTTGATGGGCGGGCGTTCAATGCAAAACGCGTTGCGCAGAGGCCTGTCGGGTTGGCCTCGGGCTTCCAGTACAGGCGCACCGCGCAGTGCTATAGGCGTGCCACACTTCTTAAGAAAATGCACTGCGTCCTCCTTATAGGCGCGCCACACGTGTATACAGGCGCGCCGCGCTAAAACTAAACTCGGAATTTCTTCACAAATCGCTCAAAATTGCTTCTTTCCTCGGTCAGAATGCTAATGCATGTTTGGTTTATGCCTTTTAGGCTTATAAGGTTTTGTTTAAAAGGAAAAAAAGTATTTTCCCCTCTTTCAAAATTTAACAACTTTTTAACGTTTATCACCTTGTGTTTTTTGAAGAGGAAACTTGAATTTATGTTCAAGTTTTTCCTAACCTTTTTCATTTTGCATAAACTATTTCACTGTGTAACTCCTTGGAGAGCTGACTTTTTGTTTCTCTGTGAAGGAACCCACTTTCATATTTTTCTCACAAAAGGTAGCATTTCTGAAAAAGCACTCTCTCGGTCACAGCTTTACCATTAGAGCAATAATCTTGTGGATATACAAGATCCTTCCATTTGATATAAGCATTAAGATACCCAAACTGAAGTGCAAGCGCTGACACAGTCCTAGACCTTTCAACAGCTGCCCTCCAAGTATATTGTCTATTTCTTCTAGGGAAATCACTGCCTTCAACACTGTATTACTTTGAAAACACCATAAAGACCAATCATCTGAAAGAAATTCATAGAAATAATGCTATTGTAGCCCTTTTGAAAATACCATGTATCCATTGTTTTTGAAGTAAGGAGGCCTTTTGACACCATGATGTTACTGCTTTGTTGATGATGAAACACAGGCTTTCAAACTCTAAACTTTCATTTGCTCCACTGATTTTCACCCTTGTCTTTCAAACTGAGAACTCACTTAAACACCATTGGAAACACTACTGATGAATCTTTTGTTTCATCCCTGGGAAGGAGGTGGCCTATAATTTCTGAAGTCACTTAAAACACTTTAACCCTCTGCTTTTAAATGAAGGAGGTTCTTATCATGTTCTCAACCATCTGCTCTTGATTGGAGGAGGCTTTACCATGATGTCTTATAACTATCTACTTTTTAATGAAGGAGGTCAATACTGTGCTTTCAACCATCTACTCTTTTAAAGAGGAGGTTCTCACGGTAGATATGTCATTTCATTTATTTCAAAACTGTATCACCTTTCTGCAAATCATATGTCTCTGTTTGGTATTATGTCAAATAGGCAACAATTTCCTTTATGAGATATATTCTGAGATATGTATTCTGTGTAAAATATCCCTGTGTACCTTTAGAACAAAAAACATATGACTTGTATATGTAGAGTAGCTGCTTGCTTAAACCTGGTTGACTGTCCTCCTTTGACTGTGTTTGCAGAGGCATGTTGAATTTCCTTTTGGAGGCGATTATGAAAATACTGTTGGTCATCATAACATCAGCTCTTTGCATTCACATGACTTGGAGGTTGCTCTTTATTTTTTAGGCAACTTTGGCTTTCAAGCCACACCTATTGGTGGCCCTTTACTTGCTGTATTTCATTTGTTTTACTGAGGGCAAGCTAACTCATCATCAAGGATCCTTTTGACCTTGTCCTTTTGCTCTTTTGCACATTGATCATTACTGTAATCACACCCCTACAGAGAAGTAAAAACATATGACTTTGAACCTTCGAGAGCTTCCTTGGTGTCTTATGGATATTTTTCCTGATCTAAGCATATTCTTTTAGACAACGAACATGCTTATCTTCTTATGTTTTAGATCTTTGTTAAATTGCTTCTCGACTTGGACAGAATGACCTCTTAGTGGTGCGCGACCTATGGATGGATCAAGACTTGTTTTTCCAGATTAGGAACTAATTCAGGACTGACTGGTATGGAACAGAGGCTTTTGGCTCGGGATGTTTTGCTAAGGAAAGGATTCCCTAAAACACCACTTATCTAACTTAGGGGCGATCTTGAAATGTTCTGAGTATTTCTTGGTATGATTAGATCTTCAAATGACATATAACCTAGGATAGGGTTGCAGACACTTTTGGTCAATAGTTGGATAATGAATGGCTTGAGGAATAAGGGTAAATGACAGTAGATAACTTTCAGCTATGACAACTATGGACAGGGTTATTTTGCTGAAACCAGATAGGTCTTGACAAATATGTTTTTTCTTGTCATAAGCTGACTGGAAAGGGTAGGAGGACAAAAATTGTTTTGGGAAGTTTTCTAGATGACAGATTAGGCATTTTGGAGATCAGTTTCTAGAAAACTCGGCTTAGAAAACTTGTCATCATCAACAGGTGAAAAATACTGATGACTCCTTTTCAGGAGGTGTCCAGAATTGCAGATCTCTAGCTTATGAAGACCAGTGCCTTATCCATTGGCGCAAATTTGTTTCTTTCTTGATGCTATTTCTGAAAATTGCATCATTAGAATCAAAGTCACCTTTACCTACTCAGCTATATTCCCTAACATTTTTTCTTCTTTTAGGTGCATTTGGACTAGCAACCCTTTGACATGATATTTTTGAAATTTTTTTTTATCTAATTCTACACTTATATCCACCGGGAGTTCAGATTAAACTGATGAACTCCTTTGTTTCACTACCTATGCTAGATCGAATGTCAATATTAAGCTTTTTGACAAGATTTGATTCACTAACTAAAACATGAAATTGAAAAATGACCAAATCAGGATTAGATAGTCTGATTTGTCATATATTTGTGGCATAAAAGACAAGCTGCACACAAATATTATTTTGCACGAAAATAAGATTTAGAAAAATCAGGGCTAGGATACATAGTTTGTTTTTCATCCCTGCTTTCCTCTTTGGTTCTGTTTTAGGCGTGTGGAACCAGTATATTTTCCTAATCTACTTTCTTTTGACAGGTCAAGCTTTACACAATTTGACTATCTCTTCTTTCACTAACTTATCAGCAATAAATTTAAAACATGTTTAGTTATGATTAGGCTAGATAACTGATCAAGAAATCTTTTGAGCACTAGTAGTGGCATTTAGAATTGCGCACTTTCAGCATGACTCTTTTTTGAACATGGGGCTTTTTTGATGTTTTAGAATCTGCCCTCTTTTTCTAATTTTCTTGTTATTTTTGTGTTTTCTGTTTTTCTCAAAACAAACTGAAAGAAATATGCTCATGGGGATGAGCTCATTTTGCATGCCTATCTATTCTATTCTAACCTATATATGATAGACATTTATCTGGTGAAATATTCTTTCCAATATAACCAGTCAAGTAGATGATTGCATGGTTGATCTTGGTTCAGCTCTTTGATGATGTTGAAGAAATCAAAAGGCCACTTCCACCTCACTTGTTTTCGGACAGTAGTGCTTCAGTTTTTTCTCATACTTTGCAGCAAACTGTTCATGGTAGAGCCCACTACTCCTTTAGATTTCTCAAGGAAAACAACAAATGGATCTTGGAATAATACCTGATCTAGAGGATTTGATATATAAGCTTCATTCAGGACTACTCTTTGTTCCACTTGGCTGTGTTTGGGACTCTCTTGGGAAAGAAACTTTTCCCCTTGCTAATGATCACCTGAGCTGTCAGACTCATCATACATTTCAGTGTTTCTTCTTCCCAAACTGATGTGTTCTGATTAGGCGGACTGAAAATTGTGTGAAGGTCACCATGTTGATGAACAGGGATACACTTTGGCAATAAATATTCTTGAAAGGATAGGGTGACAACTCTCATGTGTTTACCAACCTCTATTTTTTCATTTGAAATTTGTAACTCAATGGAACTTGGTGGCTGAAAATATGGAATTAATGAGGATTCCATGACCAAAATGATTTCCTCAACCATTTTAGGAGAATTCTTCTCATTGACAACTTGCTCAAAAATTTCATCATCCTCCTCAACCTCATCATCAAAGATAAAAAACTGTTGATCTCCAATTATGTGAAAGTTATTGCTGATGGGATGATATGAAGTGGAACAAAGGGTCAAAGATCCTTCACTTACTTCTGAACTTTCAAGGCATCCCTCATCAGTGTCATAGGTGACCTGTTTTGGCTGCTTGATGCTTTCAATCTAATGATAGTGAAATTTACCCCATAAATCAACTGTTGATGGCTCTGCAAGGTTAGCTTCTGCTTGGATATCATAATCATCAATATATTGATCAAACCTTGGAGAATCATTAATATAATTAATGTCACCGGCCATATATATTACACTGTCAGATTGTTTCTCTTCGGATTGATTTACAAATCTATTTTTTGACTTATGGTATGCAAGATCAGAGGCTAACTGTATGTTTATGAGTTGATCTAGCTCTTCTTTACTAAAAAATGGAGGCATTTTCATCTCTCTTTGGATATAACTACAATGACCTTCTTTCTCTTGGGAAAGATGATTTAGAGGATCAGTGTCTTTTTGGGCTTTACTTATGAGAGATGATGAATCATCACTTGTGCCTTTAGAGAGATCCTGTGGGTTCTCTTTTATTTCTTAATTGTTTTCATCTTCAACCAATTCTTTGTGATGTTGAGGATAGTTAGAATGTAATTCATGAGTTGCTTCTGATAGATTTTCAGGAGGCCAATTTGCTCGTATGAAATCAAATGACTCAAAACATAAAGGTAGAGATCTTACAGGTTTTGATTTTTCTTCTATTTTAGATTTTGTTTCATCTTCAACCATCTTTTCTTGATTTATGTGAGAGTTAACTTGAGTAGGGGTTTCCTGAATAACTACTAAGAGATCTTTACGATGCAAATTTTCTTTCAAAGTCTGGAATGATTTAAAGCATAAGGGTAGAGAACCTAAAGTTTTTTATTCTTCTTCCATCTCAAATTTGATTTCATCCTCAATCAACTGTTCTTTGCCATCTTGATGGTTAGTTTGGGTAAGAAATGTATGGATCTCCTCTAAAAAAGCCTTAGGATGCCAATTTCCTAAGTTTTCATCAATGTTTACAAGGTGTTGTATAAGGTCTTCAGATTGATCACAACAATTTTAAGCTAATGATAGAGATGGAAAATGCCCTATATAGTGTTTATAAAATATCTTGTGGAAATCCTTCAAAGAAAACAAGATGCCAAATTCTAGGCCTTCATACCATTCTCTTGCCTTTCCTTCTAATGTCCCCATGAACATTTTCATGAGGTAGTCCTCATGCCATTCAACCTTTAACCTCCATACATGTATATGAAAATTGATGAGATTTAACAATGGGTCATCAACCTTTTCATCTCGAAAGATAGGTAGGTTTTCTATCTAATTTACGTCTTTAGGCATTATGTGTGGGAATCCAGGGATATGTTCTCTGCTCATCGGAGCATATCTCCTCTGTGTCCTTGGATCCATTTTTGTTAATCAGAAAGGATCATTGTGTCTTTTCAACCAGTCTAGAGTTCTCTACCAGTGGAGTCTTTTGGTCTATTGAGGGTTGTGGAGTCGCCAGGTGGAAGATTTGAACTTTGTTGTCCACCATCAGCATGATTGGGATTGCTTAATGCATTCCCAGGAGATTTTATAAGGACTAGTGGAGTAATAGGCCTACTGGAGGCTAGTGGAGTCGCCAGGTGGATGTTTTTAGTTGTTTTTAGAGATATCTGTATGGTCCACCACCAATAATGATAAAAAACCAATCTAGGGATGTTTTATGGGGTTTTCTGAGTTTTCTATGTGTAGCCCTGAGGTTTGTAAGAGTTTTCTAAAGTTGGGTCATCATTTTGCTAGGATGGTGAGACAACTTGATTCTACTCTTTGATAATACTTCTAGGTTGAGGGATTCTTAAGTCCTAAGGTATACTTAGTTTGTCACTAACTCAGAAGGTCCCATCATGATCACCGTTATGTTAGTGAGCGGTGGGATAAGTCCACAAGATAGTATTCTCAAAGGTCTCTAAAGGTTTAGGGAAGTCTAAGTTCTGTTTCTCTATGAAGGAACCCACTTTCATATTTTTCTCACAAAAGGTAGCATTTCTGAAAAAGCACTCTCTTGGTCACAGCTTTACCATTAGAGAAATAATATTGTGGATATACAAGATTATATCAATGATATAAGCATTAAGATACCCAAACTGAAGTGTAAGCTCTGACACAGTCCTAGACCTTTCAACAGCCGCCCTCCAAGTATATTGTCTGTTTCTTCTAGGGAAATCACTGCCTTCAACACTGTATTACTTTGAAAACACCATAAAGACCATTCTTCTGAAAGAAATTCATAGAAATAATGCTATTGCAGCCCTTTTGAAAATACCATGTATCCATTGTTTTTGAAGTAAGGAGGCCTTTTGACACCATGATGTTACTGCTTTGTTGATGATGAAACACATGCTTTCAAACTCTAAACTTTCATTTGCTCCACTGATTTTCACCCTTGTCTTTCAAACATAGAACTCACTTAAACACCATTGGAAACACTGCTGATGCATCTTTTGTTTCATCCCTGGAAAGAGGTGGCCTATAATTTTTTAAGTCACTTAAAACACTTTAACCCTCTTCTTTTAAATGAAGGAGGTTCTTATCATGTTCTCAACCATCTACTCTTGATTGGAGGAGGCTTTACCATGATGTCTTCTAACCATCTACTTTTTAATGAAGGAGGTCATTATTGTGCTTTTAACCATCTGCTCTTTTAAAGGAGGAGGTTCTCACTGTAGATATGTCATTTCATTTATTTCAAAACTATATCACTTTTCTGCAAATCATATGTCTCTGCTTGGTATTATGTCAAATAGGCAACAATTTGCTTTATGAGATATATTCTGAGATATGTATTCTGTGTAAAATATCCCTATGAACCTTTAGAACAGAAAACATATGACTTGTATATGTAGAATAGCTGCTTGCTTAAACCTAGTTGATTGTCCTCCTTTAACTATGTCTACAGAGGCATGTTGAATTTCCTTTTGGAGGGGATTTTGAAAAGACTGTTGGTCAGCATAACATGAGCTCTTTGCATTCACATGACTTGGAGGCTGGTCTTTATTTTTTAGGCAACTTTGGCTTTCAAGCCACACCTATTGGTGGCCCTTTACTTGATGTATTTCATTTTTTTTACTGAGGGCAAGCTAACTCATCATGAAGGATCCTTTTGACCTTGTCCTTTTTCTCTTTTTCACATTGATAATTACTACAATCACACCTCTGTAGAGATGTTAAAACATATGAGTTTGAACCTTGGAGAGCTTCCTTGGTGTCTTATGGAGATTTTTCCTGATCTAAGCATATTCTTTTAGACAACGAGCATGCTTATCTTCTTATGGTTTGGATATTTTTTGAACTTCTTTCGGACTGGGACATAATGAACTCTTAGTGGTGCGTGACCTATGGATGCATCAAAACTTGTTTTTGCATATTAGGAACTAATTCAAGGCTGACTGGTATTGAACAGAAGCTTTTGGCTTTGGATGTTTTGCCAAGGAAAGTATTTCCTAAAACACCACTTATCTAACTTAGGGGTGATCTTGAAATGTTCTGAGTATTTATTGGTATGATTAGATCTTCAAATGACAGATAACCAGGGATAGGGTTGCAGACACTTTCGGTCAATAGTTGGATAATGAATGGCTTGAGGAATAAGGGTAAATGACAGTAGATAACTTTCAGCTATGACAACTATGGACAGTTTTATTTTGCTGAAACCAGATAGGGCTTGACAAATAGTTTTTTTCTTGTCATAGGCTGACCGGAAAGGGTAGGAGGACAAAAATTGTTTTGGAGATTTTTCTAGATGACAGATAGACAATTTGGAGATCAGTTTCTAGAAAACTCAACTTAGAAAACTAGTCATCATCAACAGGTGAAAAATACTTATGTCTAACACAAAGAAAGTATGGAATGTCACTTCACAATTCCAAATCTAAACAAACCTCAAAATCTATATTCAATAGCCTCCCTCAATTTTTGTCTTAATCTTATTTATGTATTTTATGATCCTTCCCATGCCTTGGCCCACCTCTAAACTACACTGTGCATGTGGAAATACTCCTTATTGTTTGACTACGCTATCTCTCCAAGTCATCCATCATGTTTACATACAATGTACACCCTTTGCATCATGTGGGCATTAATTGCACCACTTCCTCCATCACTTCATCATGAATGCTCTATCATCTTTCATTAGATGCCTTCCATGATCTTAGTTTACTTCTTCAACCTCCATGATCTATCTCAGTAATGAGACATGATCTCCAATCCATTCACATTAGTAGTTTCTCCACTACCTCATTATGTACATCTAGGCTTAATTAATCCACATTAACACATAAAAAGTGGATAATTTTTTCAACTTGAGGATTATGGGTCATTAATAAAATTAAGAACTCTAATATTCCAAATGTCATGTGAAAATTTGGGAATATTACAGTCCTCCCCAGAAAAATGTTGCTTGACCTCAAACAATTATAAAAGTAGATGCAAAAGACATCCATCTCCCTCCAAATGGCATCCACATAAGGAAGGCCTCCTCCATTTGTTGCAATGTGTCATGGATGTTTGGTTCCAAAGTTGTCTCTCAAGAATGTATAGAATGACCTCCAACTGTATGGTTAGATGTCCTCCTTCCACCATGAGGTACCAAGTGACAACCATATGATGTCCAACATTCTCATCAACCCATGAGATACACAAAGTAAAGTGGTTCTTCCCACAAAGGAAAAGCTCCATCTCACAATACATATCTTCATCCCATGTTTCATGAAGTACATTGAGCATTGACATGCCCTCACCTCTAGCCTTGCTGGCCTTGTTGGTTCCGAGCATCATTCCAATAATATGAAAAAGAAGAAATATAGACATATGGGTAGACCAAAATGCCAAACAATATTCTCCCAATAGTAACCGCCGAAGTAGGGCCTCTTGTTGCCATCTTCCATCTCCTCCATCTAAGATGGACAAGCCAAACTCCCCCAAAAGCAACCAAAGCAACAAGAGATCTTGCTACCTCTTCACATCATCATGTGAATCATGGAGTAACAACAACATGTTGAAGGACATATAGAATTTCATACCAACCCAATACCAGCGAACTCCATTATCACATATCATGAGAGTACTATGTCATATTACAAACAATACAAAATACATAAACATGGGAGATGTCATGTGATGGCCAAACTCTCTTAATGACTTCAAAGATGAAAATTCCTTCTTTTGTTGTAATTATCATTGATACACAAGGCAAGAGATGAGAAAATATGAACCTTTGGGTAGTAACCATACTCACCCAAGAGAAGCCAACGTAGCCATGCCTCCTTCTTCATTACATTAGTGTTTTTATAGGCATGGATCAAAGCAATAACAACCTTTGGGTAGTAACCAAACTCCCCCAAGAGCAACCAACGTAACCAAGCTTCTTACTAGCCCATTTTATATATTTGCAAGTGGTCATGCAACCCCTTGTTTATCATTCTCACCCAGTCATCCCAATGTGGATGATGAATGATGTACTACATAAACATGGTATCATCCCTTTGTAGAATACCATCCTCCCCAAACTGATGAATAACTTTGCACTCCATGAAATGTTGAAGTGCACATCCAATGAGATCTCTTAATGAGACCTTCTTCTCATCAATGGCCTTCTAAAACCAATGAGGTTATATATCTATTCCACGTAGAAGTCTTTGTTTGAGATGTGAGATGCTCATTGAGAAAGTGTCATCAAGAAAGGAGAAAACATTTCTCATCTAAAGATGTCTACCATTTATCATCTTACCATCTGTTGCTTCATGAGTGAAGCTACCTTCATAATGCTCCAAGAATAATGGGGCTCCTTCATTATCACTGCTACTAAGTTATAGCATTGTAGATCTGCATGGTAATACATATGTTGTCTCAAAGCAAGGCACAATGCTAATCTCATAACCAGTCATTGTACATAGGATTATGCTCATCCCATTTTCTGAAACTCTACACTTCAACTCAAAGGGTTGAATCCAGGTCATCAATGATAAATTGGGATAGCTTTCCATCTCCTCCTTGATCAGATCAAGGGTCCTATGCATTGTGATATGTTGCTGCTTCAAATCAACATTTTGTTTTAACCCTTGGTTATGCATTGGCCCTGATGGCATTTCCACATAAGTTTCAATAAGATCTATTGAAACAATATATTTTTAATGTGTATGTATACCTTGGATCAACTGATCTGTGGGGACCTCTTGCAAGAACACAAGAGTTCCTCCAACTTGGACAATTGTGTCTCCAACTGCTGGTAAGAGAGATGGCTACTCTTCTACCAATGTACCAGTGCTGCAATCTTCCTCCTCTTCCTCATGCATCTCCTGAATCATGCATGGGACTCTATGTGTTAAGAGCTCAAGACTATGTTGCAAAGTTTCAAGTGTCTCTTCTCTAGATGCAAGTACTTCTACAGCTGGTGGTGAATGTGGTGACTCCTTTTCCAATGGTGACAAGATTGACATCCTCCTTTGTTTCCTTAGGAAAGGTATCTTTGTGGCACATCTCTATCTTCGTCACATCAAACTTCCTTCTCAACTTCTGAAAGAAATATGAATATTTAGTCACCTTTGCATGCTCTATGTGACTAAACCACCAATCATTGGCTTCACCTAGAAGATGAAGTGCTACAATTTGGAAAACCTCTTTTTTAGCCATAGGATGTAGCATGAAAAATTTATCTAACTCTTTCCTCCAAGCCTTAACAGTGCTTGAGGAAGATCCATCAAATGTAGGCAAATAAAATCTATTGTTCTTATTTCTTCTATTGCTGCTATAGGATCTTCTTTCTTCTTTGAGTTCAAATAATTCTTGGAAATTTAGACTCTCTTTGAAGGCTCTAGAATGTTCTTTGTACTCTTCTAGATATAGACCGAGAGTCTCATGAGTCTCAGGTTCTCTTCTTTATTCATTTCTATATCTCTCACCTTCTTCAAAGAAAGTGGGCATAGTAGATCTATAAGGAGTTCTATGATTCTCCGGTTTTCTTTTTTTCTGATAGGAAGTGCTTGGACCTTCCTCATCAAATACTCTTCTTGGATCCTTCCTCTGCCTTTCTCTCTTCATTTGATTGACCTCCTTGGAGAGATATTTCTTTGACCTAAAGAGAGGAATGGAAAAGTCCTCCTTCATGATAGATCTCATCTATCTGCTTCTTCTTTTGGTGCAAAATATGAAGTGTCCTCAATCTGAGCCAAAGATCATGCTCTGATACCACTATAATATCGCAAAAGGGGAGAATGCAGTAATACTGAAACACAATATAAGAATTGCAACTAAGTAAACAATAAATCTAAAGAAAAAATCAAAATATACAGAGAAGCAGAGCCATTTTATAATATGGAGATGAATCAGTTACACAATGTACAAAAGATGAGTAGATCTAGCCAAAGAGATGGCCTAGAATCACCTAGCAATGATGCTACAACTAGCATTGTGTAATTGGTGAGCTTACAGGAAGAAATACTGTGTTGTCCCTTCAGCTGTTGATATACATGAGACTGCTTCAAAAGGAAATGAAGATCTAGGGAGCTGAGGAGCTCTAATGATGCCAAGATTCAAGATCTGGCCAATGTGATGGGAACCCAAGATAACCCAGAAAGGATTTTCCAGATCTACAACTTTGGAAAACCACCCTCCTAGGAATTGATCCTTTGTCTGCTGGGTTATACAAATCTGAAGCTAGATCTAATCCAAAGATGGATCCAATATGTTCTACAAAAATATCTGAGCTTTGAGGGCTGATCCCTCCTTCAGAACTACAAGATAGGAGCTTGAGATATTGTATCCTCTTCTTCCTCCTTTAGATTACAACAACTGAATATGCAGCTGCTAGAGAAACTACGTTGTACAAGAGGGAAAGGCTATATGCCTACTGAAATATGTTGCAATAGACTCCAGGCTGATGGAAATAGGGGTGGCAAGGTGAGGGGATGATCCCTCACATGATTACTTGCAGAATACTAGTAACTTTATTCCTCCTTTGGATCTGCAATGATGGACTACACAATCTTTGATGGGACTACTGCCGATAGGAGGTCAATAATGTTTGGCTTGATGCTAGATTTGAAATGAAGCCCTGAGAATGTTGCTGTTGAAGCCCAACGTGATAGGAATAATCCTACACCAGTTCTCCAGCTGAAATATTGAAGACAACCTCCACCTCCAATCTGATCTTCAGAAATTGTGTAATTCCTTAAGGTAGATGTTCTGCAGATGATGGAAAATATAAGTGGCACCAATGCCTGATGTAGAATGAAGTACAACCCTCTTCCTTAGAGAACACTTAAAGAAAAGAGGTGGGATTCCCGACCAAGAACACCCTGTGCTAAACATCACTTGCAATCTTAGCTAAATAGCCAAAGAAACCATGGAATGTCACCTGACAATTCCATATCTAAATAGACCTCAACATCTATATTCAATAGCCTCCCTTCATTGTTTTCTTCACCTCCTTTATATAGTTTATGAGCCTTCCCATGCCTTGGCCCACCTCTGAACTGCACTGTGCATGTGGACATAGTCCTCCATGTTTGACTACATTGTCTCTCCAATTCATCTATCATGTCTACATACAATCTATACCCTCTCCATCATGTGTGAATTAATTGCACCACTTCCTCCATCACTTCATCATGAATGCTCTATGATATTTCATTAGATGCCTTCCATGATCTTAGTTGAGTGCTTCAACCTCCATGATCTATCTCAGTAATGAGACATGATCTCCAATCCATTCACATTAGTAGTTGCTCCACTACCTCATTATGTACATCTAGGCTTAATTAATCCACATTCACACATAAAAAGTGGATATTTATTCATCTTGAGGATTATGGATCGCTCTATCCTTTTATTTACTTAATTCGTTAAGAAAATTAAGAACTCTAATATTCCAAATGTCATGTGAAAATTTGGGAATATTATAACTGGTTAGGCTCGTATATTATTCGGGAAGTCACAGATGGAGGCGAGGTCCAACTCACCAAGCAGAATGGGGAATTCCCCCTAGTTGAATCAATGGTAGCAGATTAAAACTCTACAGGGCCAACTCTGTCCCTCGCAGTTCACAATGACTATATGGCTAACATAGAGTCTTGAAGCTCTTAGTAGTTGTTCGGGGGCATAAGACTATAAATGGGTTGCAGAGAGAAGCACATGGGATTCAAGTGAGCGTGGATAAAGCGAGCGAGTTTCAGAAGAGCACGACTCCAGTTAGCAAAGACAAAAATTTTACTAAGTAGTGCGTCGATACAGTTACTCCATTAAAGTATGACTTGAGTGACATGAGATTGCAGACCACCGTTTTTACTAGGGATGAGTCACAATTTTGTGTTGGGGGCTTGTTGGAGCCTCGATCCCCTGCGAAGTCAAGACTCCGTAGATTGAGGCGTAGAGTGTGGAGAGTGCAGCACAAAGTATCTATTTGGTCTTAGGAGCTTTGGGTTGGGTCAAAACCCCTTAATTATGTAACGGGGTGGGATTTTTTTTGAACATTGGACTCCACTCGTGGTTTGGGACCATGGTATTGTAAAAGCTAAATCTATATAAGGATTCTAGATAGGATAGGCATGATAGGCATGAAAGGTAATGAATGATATATCTTTTGTGATGCATTTGGATGCGAGAATGAGTTAGAGTCCGTGTTTTGGTTTAGAGGGAAAGGCTCCTGCAACTGTGTGTGCAAAGACCTTAGGAAATATTGTAGCTATGTGTGCAAACCCTTGCACTTGTATGCGCAAGATAGAAAGTGATAGTATGAGACATATATGGATATGAATGAATGAACTGTTGAGAACATATGAGTTATATTGATGTGTTTAAGTTTTACTTAATGTTTATGAATGACTATGCTGAATAAGGTTTTTGTTCTGTGACTTAATAATGTAGTTCGTTTTATGGTCATTTACTGTGTTTAATGCATGAATGAGTAAGATCGTGTAGTCTTTGAGTAAGTTCAACAGTTGTGTTGAAAAACACTGGTAATATTGATAGATCTGACCTGCGGAGTTCTGATAGGAAGGAAAAGCCCTAAAGCCAATGTCCTCTATCCCTCTAGATGAAGAAACCTCGTTCTAGCATCCCCCTACATTGCCTCGGGCGAGACTTTGGTCTACACAAGCATATTGTTGCTGAAAGGGCTGGTAATAGTGGGTTTTGTTGGACTTCGCACACTATCTAAATGAAGGTTAGGGCCCTATAAAGCCAACAGATTCATTTTGATCAAATTAGTTTTCTTTGGCGTACCTGTATTAATCTTGATCTTGTATCTTTTTGGATTGGTTCTGCAGGTTCTTGCTTTTATCCTCTAGCCCAAATTGACGATAGTCAAAGGATTATATGGTTGGGCATATTTTGGTTTCCGCATCGTTTTCTTCCTCAGATGGTTTCTTTAGGAGCGTGTATATGCTTCATCTCTTCTGGTGGTCATGGTCGTTGTCCATCATAATTTCCCTTTACATTTTTATGTTTTCTGGTCTCTTGTTATGTGTAGCATGGACTATTGAGGCTTTTGGAATAATTGGTTTCTTGGCAAATGTAACTTTTTTTCCTCTGAAAAGAAATAGTAAGAGTATTCTAAAATCCTACCATCCATATAATAATTATTAGGAATTTCTTTTAATTTAATAATCAATAATATTAGGTGGATGATACGGATTTAACCTCCATGGAATATTCTAGATTATTTTGAGTCCTATACACATATCAAAGGTTGATATTTATCTTCAAAGAAGTTACGCCATTTTCCTTTCTAATTAAATTGATTAAGTAAAAAAAGATATCATATTAACAAGTTTCATATGGAGTGAGTTATGGTTTTTTTTTTTTGGTAAGAGATTAAAATTCTTCACGCTAAAGACAACTTCAATTTCCATGGTTAAGGCTTATTTTCCATATTTTTCTAAATCTATATATGTTTAACTTATATATTAATTATTTTATAATAATGATAATAATGATTATTAATATTATTATTATTATTTAAAATAATGAATATTATGGATTTATATATCCATTTCCATGAGAGGTAGTGGTAAATGACTAATTTCTCATGATTTTTTAATAGTTCATTTAGCACTCATTGCATTGGATGATGCTCACACGGGTGAAGAAGTGAGATTGAAACTAGTGAAATGAACACTTCCCGAGGTCACCCATCCAAGAACTCCTCTAGCTCAAGCATGCTTAAGTGTGGAGATTTACCCCACAATCAATCCCACTTAGTTTGCTACCCATTTGCAAAACCTTAGCAAGTATTGTGCCTCATAAACCATTCAAGTAGAGCTCACTTTACTCTTTTTATTCAAGTAGAGCTCCCATAATAATTGTTTTTATTTTATTTAAATTTAAAAAATAAAAAATAAATGTAATTCAGAAAATTCATATAAACATTCAACAAAATTCATATAAAAAGAATTATGCTTTTTATAAAAAAAAATTATGCTCTTTTTTGTATTGATATTTATAAATTAAAAACTTCAATGATAAAGTGAGATGAATCTACATTCAAAGTAGTTATGTCTTTTTTGTTCTTTTAACTTAATTGATTAATTAAAAAAAATCTTATAAACATTTAACAAATATCATATAAAAAGAGTAACAAATGTCATATAAAAAAGATTATGATTTTTATAAAATGAGTTAAACTTTTTTCAATATTGATATTGAGCAATGGTATTTTAAGAAAGCTTATTTATAAATTAAAAATTTTAATTAAAAAAAAGAAAATTACATAGTTAAAAATATTGTTAAATATTTTTTTTCTCATTTTTATATATTTGTATATTATTTTGATGTTTACCTCAATCATTTAGTTTATATAATCTAAAATAATGTTAATTGAGGGGAAAACCAAAGTAAAAAATCTTAATTGAGATGAAACCTAACACTGAATATGGCATGGCAAATTTTGAGTGGTACAAACCCTAAAAGTAACAATATAAAATCATCACAATTGCAATTTTTTGTGCTGTAAGGGGATACAGAGATTCTATTGAGACAAAATAAAAGAGATCAGATCCTTCGTGCTGTCGTGTTTTATAAATATTCTATTATTTGTCACAACATGCGGAATTCCTTGTATACTCATGAATTGATACGAAGAGCCTGCTGTTGCAGTCGATCCTCACACGTATAGGTGGAATTTGGTCACATCCAGATCCAGAGCTGATGAAGGAATTAATGTCTGTTAGCTATATTTTCGTACCATACCTGATTTTCGTATTTGGCAATTTTGCCCTATTTTAATTAAAATTATCGACCCTTAATGGCACGTGTTGTCTGGTAGGTGTTGTCATTAAAATTGTTGTTTTCGTGAAGAGTTTATTTTCTTATAATTTAATTTAAGGAAATAGGTTAAGTGAAAATTTATTTATAAAAAAGTAAATTTTGTAAAATTGTCTAAATAACAGAAATTAATATTATTATTTTTTTTTTGAGTTGGACTATGTCTATTAAGCAAAAATATGGTACATGATGAGAGTACAATCAAGAGAAACAAAAAACCGGCCAACCGGAAATGACAAACTGTTAACCTTGGTGCCAGAGAGAGAGAACGAAACAAGCATGGAGCTACAAAAATTAACTAGAAGGCAGGAAAAAACCGAATTCTACCCATTATGGGCAGAAGCCTCCACACGAAGTTTTTTCCCTTTCTTTTTGTTGACTTTGACCCATCCATCGTGGGGTGTATGAGCTAAGACGACTTGAAGACTGGAGTTCTCCAAATGGGGGACTTCCTTATCTGATTCGGAAGAGGAGGACTCATGAGTGCATTTCTGAGTGATGGTATTGTCAGGAGGGTGCTTAGTTGCAGCGGTGGACAAGTCCATCGTCTGAAGAGCATGATCTGATGCTGCATCACTGCCTTCATCTTCTGAACTTGAGGAATCCGAATCAACAGCTGGTGGCGGAGAGCAAGGAGCCCATCTTTTGGATTTGGACTTTGTAATGTTTTCCTTTTTCTTTTTTGCAGAGAAAGAGGGGTAGGAGTTCTACAGATGCCCTATTTTGTGACAATGGCAGCAACGGAAGGCAGTGTTCTCGTAATCTAGGATCTGAGTCCAAACAAAGTCGCTTATCTTGATGATGATTTGGTCGGGAAAGCCCTTGCTTAAGTCTATTTCCACACATATTCTCGTGTATGTGTATAGAACTTGATTTTCCCTCCAATGATCTGCCATTAAAAAGTGGTCCAAGACATTGCCTATTCCTTTGTAGACTGCTATGTGACATAGATGGGCTGGTAAATTGGAAAGCTTGATCCAGAGAGGTGTCCTGGTGATGACTGTAGTAGCTGGATCGAAATCTGGGAACCATGGGGTTAGGAAGAGCCCTGCTATTCCCAGAAACCAAGGACCTTCTTCTAAGGCCTGTTGATAATGCTTAGTGTGATCAAACAGTACTATGAAATATCCTTTAGAACAGAAGCTGACCTTGCAATGGTGAGTACAGTTAGTGTGGATCCATTCATAGATTTCCTTAGTGCGCGGCCAAAGACCATTGAATCTGCATATGATGGCTCTTTCTGCAAATTTTTAAAGATCTTCTACTAGATCTGGATGGGAGATTTCAACAAAGGGAACCTCCTCTAATTTTTCAACCAAAAAAGGCTTGGGTTTGGGGCCTTCAGGGGGTTTGGGGGACCCAAAATGAACAGCATCTTTGTAGGAGAATGTAGGAGCAGAAGATGACTGTCCAATAGCGCCTCCTCTTAGATGAAGAGTAAATGTAATAGAATCATTTATGTTAATGCTGTAAACAGAGAGGGGAAGAAGATCCTCAAGTTGTTTACCTTGATAAAGAAGTCTCTGGAGAACTGAGGGGATCCCAATCCGACTTTCCAGATTTAGCTTGAGATTCTACACCAGGTCCGAGGAGCTAACCCATTGCAATATGGTTTTGCCAGAGAGTAGCACAATCTGGATCTAAAAAGAGGCAGAGTAATTTCTGAGCTCTGTATCTGCGCGGCTGCTGAGGTTTTGGGAGACAATCTTTCGCGCCATCGCTGCCTCCCTATCCTGCAAAGAAACCCCCTTGTGCAGTTCCGAGACAGTCTGGAGGCTGATCGATCTCTGGGGAACCAAATCCGGCATGCTGCTATAAGACTTACTTGAGGCTTGGTCCGCATACACTCTTTCACAGTTGAGAAACCCTAGATCGCCAAAGTGAGAGCCGCACCTTCCATCCGGCATTGGGTTCTTCGATCTCCCTGGTTGCAGACCCCAAGGAATAACAAACGCTACGGCGACATCAACAGTGGAAATGTCTGCAGGTTTCCATGTGTCGACTTCCTTTACTTTACTGTGAGCCCCGATCAAGCTGGAGCCGAAGAGAACAACATCCGGGACAAAACCTGTAGTGTTGGCGGCAGGGGTTTCTGTGTCTATTGCAAGGGCAGCTCAAACCTCGTCGGCAGCGGAAAAGTTGAGAAAAACCCTAGCACGATTCATCTTTCTCTAATCTCAATAACAAACTTATTATTAGTTTTACAACTAAATTATAATGAGTTTAAAAGATATTTTCACATTTAAAAAAGTGAGAAAAAATAATATATTTATGAGTTATATACTATTGTTTTGTACTGTATTAGTGCAGATCTTACACTTTTAGGGTACGTTTTGGTTTTGTTTTAAACAAGATATGTTTAGATATCATTTTTAGGATTCAAGTGCATTAAGTAATTTTATTTAGCAGTCAATGTGATGGGCACACTTGCGAAGAAGTGGGATTGAAACTAGTGAAATGAATCACATAGCTTCAATCATGACTTCCCTCGTAATCAAGACTTGGCTCAAGCTCACTTAACTGTGGAGATTTCCCCACAATCAATCCCACTTACCTTGCTACCCCATTTATTAAACCTTAGTAAGTATTGTGGCTCATGAACCATTCAAGTAAAGCTCCCTTACTCTTTGTATTTAAGTAGATATCATGTTTGGAATTCAACTACTTTAAGTAAGGCATTCATCTATGACCATTTTCATAAAAGATACTAATTTCTAATAATTTTTTAATAATCTACTTAGCAACCATTACATTACATTTAACAATTTTATAAACATATAAATTAAAAAAAAAAATCTTAATTTTCCATAGTTAAACCTATACAATATAAATGACCAGTTTGCATACAGCTAAATTCATTTCAAGATTTAAATATATGACACATCATTACCATCAATTCTGACTCACCATATTACAGCATTACCTCAATTCTGAATCACCATATTACAGCTTTAAAATACAAACAGTGACCTCATTAACCTACGCCCCTCTATCACGTAAAGGATTTCCCAACATTTACGTCTTTTATCCCACGAAGAAATCGCAGTCAAGCAACTCTCAATCAAATTAATTTTTATTTCATTTCAAAATATCATTAACCTACAGCCCTCTATCACGTAAAGGATTTCCCAACATTTACGTCTTCTAGATCCCGCGGAGAAATAACAGTCAAGCAACTCTCAATCAAATTATTTTTTTATTTCATTTCAAAATAGTTATAGTCTACTTGAATTTCACCTCTTCAAATATTACACAAAAAAAGTACTTTTTTCACATGTCACGCCACACTAGAAGTTCTATCTGAACTAGATTCTCTGCATACCATGCCAAATTGTTTTTAGGCTGTTAATGGAAGTAATTCTGTCCTCATCAAGATCTCCTCAAGACCTGAGTCTCTTCCAAATTATTCTGGAGGGATAACCTAAGCCTATAAATTATGTGTTTGTACAGACAGCAGTAACTCATAAGACAACACATGGTACATAATCTTGCACTCTGCAATGGAAAACCATAACTCTATGATGCATGAGGAGAGAAGCGATGGAACATATAGATCTGAATTTCTGCAATTAGTCAGTGTTGAAATTCCTGCATGTTGGAATTTCTGAAATTTCCAAAATAAACAGTGGAGAATAAAACTCCCCTCTTCAACACAGAGAAAAATATTCAAATTTCACTTACAGTGACAGAGTTTTCACACTTAAAACAAATTTCTATTTCTTCAAAAACTGATACAAATTCTTCCTCAACACAGAGGGATTACAACTATTGGACTGCTTCTAAGCACAGTGCCAAAATAACACACTCTATCTCTCTAAAACATTCACTGTTGTGTATACAAAAAAAAAAAAATCACACTGCTTTGTATTTTTTGTTTTCCCGCACTGCTGTGCTTCTCATTCACTGTCCTGTGTCTATTACAAAAAAAACTCTCCGTCTCTCACAAATATCACTGCTGTATTTTTTTTGTTTTCCTGCATTGCTGTACGTCTCAATTCTATTCTGTGTAATACGTTAAAACAAATTACAACTCTGTACCATTTTGTACTCACGGCACATCACAAAAAATATAACATTAAAATATGTTAATATATATTATAAATATAAAATATTTATAATATATATAACCAAACGTTAAAACAAATATATTGTGGTAATAAAGTTAACTCAAAGTTAAAAACATTAAAAAAAACTTGATGCGACAAATATAAACTAAGTCAAAGGTATTTAAAATAGTCTTTCCCTTTATGCTTTCCGGGGGCCTCGTGAGGTTCATCCTCCTCAGCTCTCATACCCCCACGGAATGGCTGTGTTGTAGTGTGTGGGGACGACTATGACGTGGCTCTGTTTTTAAATTAAAACAAACACTTTGCCGTGTAATTTAGAACTTTCATTTGTTGGCTGGTGAGGGCTTTATTACTAGTGGGTGAATCGTTAATTGCAGAGGAGACTGGTTGCGTGAAGATTGAATGTGGAGATTTCTTGCTCCTACTATTGTCCTTTGAATTTCCATCAACAATTAATCTTGCTGTCTTGCCAATCCCATCTACGTTGAATTTTGCTGTCCTGCTGCTATGTGTAGCAGTTGGAATTAAATTCCAACACTCCCCCTTAATTTCAACTGTTGGGTTATCTATCATACCCAAGAATTTTCTTAGAAATTCAAATGTCTTCTGCCCCAATGGTTTTGTCAAGATATCTGCATATTGCTCCTCTGTTTTACAATGTTGTAAAAAAATTTCTCCATTGTTCACCAATTCTCTGATATAGTGAAACTTTGTATCTATGTGTTTTGTTCTCTTATGAATTTTTTTTTTTATATATAAAGCTATCGCTGAGCTATTATCACAGTAAATCACTGTCCCCTTTGTTTGTTCTTGGCACAAACTTCTTAGCATCCTTCTCATCCAAATTGCTTGACACACTGTTGCTG
This sequence comes from Pinus albicaulis, assembly GCA_034641835.2. NCBI lineage: Eukaryota > Viridiplantae > Streptophyta > Pinopsida > Pinales > Pinaceae > Pinus > Pinus albicaulis. The sequence goes on from JAXQQM020081476.1 coordinate 123,557, forward strand.
TAGCTGCCACATATTCTGCCTCTGCTGTAGATAATGCTACAATCAGTTGTTTCTTAGAAGCCCATGAAATGGCTCCTGAACCCATATGAAAAACATAACCGGAAGTGCTCTTCCGATCATCTACACTTCTAGCCCAGTCACTGTCAGTGTATCCAAATAATTCTGAATTTTCTGAAGCTGTATATAAAATACCAAATCTTTTAGTTCCTTTCACATACCTTAGAATTCTCTTTACTGCCTGCCAATGTGCTTCTTTTGGCTTCTCCATAAATCTGGAAATTAAACTAACAGCATGCATAATATCCAGCCTAGCTGCAGTCAAATACATGAGGCTACCAACTATGCTTTTATATAAACTTGGATCAACATTCTCGCTGCTGTCATCTTTACTCAACTTCAATCCCATTACTGTGGGAGTAATTGCAGCTTTGCATTCCTGCATATTAAATCTTTTTAAAACTTGATTCACATACTTTGCTTGAGAAATAAAAATTGCTTTTTCATTTTGTTCTACTTCTATTCCTAAGAAGTATCTCAACAAACCCATGTCAGTCATTTCAAATTCATCTTTCATGACTGTTTTAAAATTTTCAATAAGGTAATCATCATTACATGTGAAAATATCATCATCAACATATAAAACCACAATCAACAATTTACCATCTTTTTCTTTGATGTAGAGGGTGGGTTCTCCCTCACACTTTTCAAATCCATTTTCCAGTAGATAGGAGTCTATCCTACTGTACCACACTCTTGGTGCTTGCTTCATCCCATAAAGAGCTTTCTTCAAGCTGCAGACTTTGTGCTCTTGGCCTTTCTTCTCATATCCCAAAGGTTGTTCCACATATACCTCTTCCATTAAAACTCCATTTAAAAATGTGGATTTTACATCCATCTGGTATACTTTCCATTTGTTTTGTGCTGCTATGGACAGCACTGCTCTTACTGTCTCCATTCTTGCAACCGGTGCAAAATTTTCTTCATAATCAATCCCATGCTTCTGCTTATAACCCTTGACAACAAGTTTGGCCTTGTGTCTTTCTATTTTTCCTTCAGCATTGCTTTTGGTCTTATAGACCCATTTAACACCAATGGCTTCTTTACCTTCTGGGAGATCAACCAACTCCCATGTTTTGTTCTTCTCTATGGAATTTATTTCATCATCCATAGCTTCTATCCATTTTCTATCTTTAATAGCATCTTCAAAATGAATAGGATCATCAACTTGACAATACAAAGCAAATAGGGAATTCATACCTTTGTTTGCTGCTCCCTACTCATAGATTTCTCTAATACTTCTGAACTTTGTTCCTCTTTCACTTGGTGTAGACATGCTTGATGAAGCACTCAATTCTGCTCCACGTGGTGTGCACGGAGATGCACTCCCGCTATTTCTAGAGGGTGTTCTCGCTGCCGCTTGAGGCATCCCTTGCTGTCCCTGTGTTGGTGGAGGTTGTGCTACGGATGGGTTGTTAATTTCAACCACATCTTCTTCATCTTCATCATGAGATAAACAACTTTTAACATTAACTGTTTTCTCAATTCTTCCATCCCATGCTTCTTCTTCAATAAATTGCACATCTCTGCTTATTACAAACTTCTTTGTGGATGGGTTATACAATCTGTATCCTTTGGAATCTTCACAATATCCAAGGAAAATACACTTCTCTCCCTTACTATCCAACTTCGTTCTCAACTTGTCAGGAATGTGTGCGTATGCCACACATCCAAAAACTCTCATGTGGGTGACTCCCTATTTTTTGCCACTCCACGCTTCTTCTGGAACTTTTTTCATCACTGCTTTTATGGGGCATCTATTTAAAATATACACAGCACAGTTTGCTGCTTCTACCCAATACTCATTCGACAAGTGTTTTGCCTTTAGCATGCTTCTCACCATTTCCATTATGGTTCGATTCTTCCTTTCAGCAACTCCATTCTGTTGCGGTGTGTACCTTGTGGCAAACTGCTTGTGTATGCCGTTCTCTCTGCAAAAACGCAAAAATTCCTTTGATATATATTCTCCTCCTCTATCAGTTCTGAGAACTTTAATGTGCAGCCCGCTCTGTTTCTCTACAAGAGCTTTAAAGTGGCAAATTTTTTGAAAAAATTCACTCTTATATTTCAGAAAATAAACCCACACTTTTCTTGTGAAATCATCTATGAAGGTCAGCATGTATTTGCTGCCTGAAACTGATGCTGTTTGCATCGGCCCACATAAATCTGAGTGAATGATATCTAAGGGTGCTTTCGCCCTTATGCTTTTCCCTAAAGGAAAATTTTCTCTGTGTTGCTTTCCCAAGATGCAGCCTTCACATAGGCTGTCAGGCTTCTCAATCAATGGCAAGCCTCTTACCATTCCTTTTCTATGCAACAGATTTAATCCTCCGAAATTGAGATGTCCAAATCTCAGGTGCCATAACCAATTTTCATCTTTCTTTTCCTTTTGAGAGGCTTCTTGTGTTACAGCTGCTATACTCTTTCCTTTTCCCTTCAAGTCAATGTTGAGCTTGAGTGGAAACATTCTATTACTGGTCATTTGTATTTCAACAATAATTTTCTTGCTTGGAGGTATATCTTTTATTGTGCACACATCATCTTTGAATATTACATTGTAACCTCTGTTTATTAGCTGCCCAACGCTCAAAAGATTACATCTCAGACCTGGTACATAATACACATCAGGGACAAATTTCTGCTCACCATTTCTTGCTCGAATACTAACTCTGCTTTTTTCTTTTACAGAGATTTTAGTATCAGTCCCTGTGATCAATTCAGATTTTACTTCTTCATCTAGATTAGCAAACATTGCTCTATTTCCAGTTATGTGATTACTACATCTTGAATCTAAGAACCAAACATCATCTTCTTTATTTTGTGCTACATTACAAGCTAACAACACATTACTTGGGCTCTTTTCTTCTTTTGCTACATTAGCATTCTACTTATTTTTCATGTCATTTAGCTTCTTTCTACATTCATTGGCATAGTGCCCATATTTTTTGCAATAATAAAATTGCACATTGGATTTGTCATACCTTTGTCCATGAGCATGTTGGTGTTGATGTCCACCTTGCTGGCTGTTGCATTGGCCATGGCTCTGATTTTCATTGTTTCTCCTTCCATGTGAATGTGAAGGGTTGTTCCTTCCACCTTTGTTCTGGCTTCTGCCTCTTCCTCTTCCTTTTCCTTGACCTCTTCCTCTTCCTGAAGGAATCTGGGTCTTGAAGGCGTGCTCAAGAGATGAGGTTTCATCTCTACTCAATCTTTGTTCATGAGTTATTAGTGAGGCATGAATTTCATCCACTGTGAACTGTGAGAGATCCTTGGTCTCTTTTATGGTGGTAACAATTACATCAAACTTTGAGGGTAAGCATCTCAAAAGTTTCTCCACAATCCTTCTTTCTTCAAGAGTTTCTCCATGGGATCTTATCTGATTTACAATCCCAATCACATGTGTAAAAAATGTGTCAACACTGTCTAACTCTTTCATGCAAAGAGTTTCAAAATCCCTTCTCAGCAACTGAAGTTTTACTGTCTTAACTTTCTCCATACCTTGATAGACTACTTTCAGAGTTTCCCATGCCTCCTTGGATTTCTTAGCTGCTGCTATCCTTCGAAACACACTCTCACTTACTGCCTGATACAATAAGAAGAGAGCTTTAGCATCTTTCTTCCTATTGTTCTTCAATAAATCCTTCTCTGCTTGACTTAAGGCATTAAAAGCCTGCTCATCAGTTGGTTCTGTAAAACCATCTTCTACAAGTTCCCATAGGTCTTGTGATACAAACAGGGCTCTCATGGTAATGGCCCAATAATCATAATTCTTTCCATTAAATTGTGGAAGTTGCACATTTCCAAGACTCATTCCTGTACTTGGTCCAGCCATTGCTATTAAACTGAACTATGAACTTAAACAAACTGTCTTTCGTTCTCTGAAAGAAAAAACTCTGTTAAACAAAAAACAACTCTGTTATCTTTGAGAAATACCTGAACTTTGACCTCTGTTGAGCTTTTCACACTGTTGGAGAAAACACTGCAACAAGTCTTCTTCTTCAGCTTCTTTGAACCTTCAAAGAGCCTACAATTGCTCCGATACCATGTTGGAATTTCTGAAAATTCCAAAATAAACAGTGGAGAATAAAACTCCCCTCTTCAACACAGAGAAAAATATTCAAATTTCACTTACAGTGACAGAGTTTTCACACTTAAAAAAAAATTCAATTTCTTCAAAAACTGATACAAATTCTTCCTCAACACAGAGGGATTACAACTGTTGGACTGTTTCTAAGCACAGTGCCAAAATAACACACTCTATCTCTCTAAAACATTCACTGCTATGTATACAAAAAAAAAAATCACACTGCTCTATATTCTCTGTTTTCCCGCACTGTTGTGCTTCTCATTCACTGTCCTGTGTCTATTACAAAAAAAACTCTCTGTCTCTCACAAATATCACTGCTGTGTTTTTTTTGTTTTCTCGCACTGTTGTACGTCTCAATTCTATTCTGTGTAATACGTTAAAACAAATTACAACTCTGTCCCCTTTTGTACTCACGGCACATCACAAAAAATATAACATTACAATATGTTAATATATATTATAAATATAAAATATTTATAATATATATAACCAAACGTTAAAACAAATATACTATGGTAATAAAGTTAACTCAAAGTTAAAAACATAAAAAAAAACTTGATGCCGCAAACATAAACTAAGTCAAAGGTATTTAAAATAGTCTTTCCCTTTATGCTTTCCGGGGGCCTCTTGAGGTTCATCCTCCCCAACTCTCATACCCCCGCGGAATGGCTGTGTTGTAGTGTGTGGGAACCACTATGACGTGGCTCTGTTTTTAAATTAAAACAAAGACTTTGCTGTGTAATTTAGAACTTTCATTTGTTGGCTGGTGAGGGCTTTATTGCTCGTGGGTGAATCGTTAATTGCAGAGGAGACTGGTTACGTGAAGATCGAATGTGGAGATTTCTTGCTCCTGCTGTTGTCCTTTGAATTTCCATCAGCAATTAATCTTGTTATCTTGCCAATCCCATCTACGTTGAATTTTGATGTCCTACCGCTGTGCGTAGCAGTTGGAATTAAATTCCAACACTGCAGATGAATACTTTGAAGCATTGGAGTGGCCCGAGCTTGAAGTTCTAAGGGTGAGAAGACTATGGATATATGCTTCACTATATTATTAGTAGATCAATAAATTCAAGTTATATTTGTTTTTATATTTATGCTTGTTTATTGAGGCATAAATTATTTAGTATCCATGTTGATATTTATCTTTATTTTAAATTTAATTTGTTAATTTGTGGTGTGAAATATAAAAATATTTGATGGGAGTAATTCCGTGTGAGATATCTAGAGCCCGTGAGATATCAAGTTCTTTTGAGGTAGTCTTTTCTTGAGAGATATCAAGTGTCAACGAGATATCAAAATCTTTCAAGGTAGTAATTATTTGGGAGATAATAGTGCCGCTGAGATATGGAATTTTTAAGAGCTAGTAATTGCATCAATACAATTGATAAACGTTTAGTTCATGCTGTATAGGTTAGGTGTTCCATAGATTCTTTGCATATTTGTTCAATATGTGTGTGAAATTTATTGTATTGTATTGGTCTAAATTTAAAGTTATAAAACTTCTAGGATGTATCTCATGTTTGTTTAGTCGATGGATAGGGGGAATTATATAAATATTTTATAGTTTCATGATAAGAAATTGATAGCAAAGCAGATTGGGAATAAAATTGTTATTCTAGTTTTCATCACATAAAGGGTTGAGAAAGATTGTACACTACTGCTATACAATAGATAGAATTAAGGAAGTCCACAATAGTTGGAGGGAGTCTAATACAGCTTTGAAGAAACTGTGTGTATTTCAATATCACAAAAATGACCCACTTCAAAAATATTGTAACCTATGAGATAACCTCCAGGATTGAATAAATTATGTGCATTTCAAGTTCACACAAGGAACCCTTTTGACAGATATTGAAATTTATGAGATAACCTCCCAAAGGTGATGAGATTCTGATGTTTTTCCTTGCTTTGATTTCAGGACTCTGAGAAAGTTGCAGCTCCTCCCATGGACAAAAAATGGCCATTTCTTCTTAGATTTCCAAATGCATGCTTCGGAATGTGCATGGGGTTGGCAAGCCAAGCATCATTATGGAAGGCTCTCTCCACCTCTCCTGCTGTTAAATTCCTCCATATCCCACCGCAGATAAATTTGGCTCTCTGGTTACTTGCAGTGTGCATACTCATCCTTGTTTTCTGCACTTATTTGCTCAAAACTATTTACCATTTCGAGGCTGTCAAGAGGGAATTTTGCCATCCAGTGAGGGTGAATCTCTTCTTTGCTCCATGGGTTGCTGGTATGGCACTAGCTATAGCAGTACCTCCGGTAATAGCAGAGTCAGTTCATCCATCAGTGTGGTGCATTTTCATGGCTCCTTTGCTGATTTTGGAGCTGAAGATATATGGCCAATGGCTGTCTGGAGGAGAGAAGAGATTATCAAAAGTAGCTAACCCTTCCACACACTTGTCTGTGGTGGGAAACTTTGTAGGATCTCTATTAGCAGCTCGCTTAGACTTGAAGGAACCTGCAAAATTCTTATGGGCTGTAGGGCTGGCCCATTACTCAGTATTATTTGTGACACTCTACCAAAGATTGCCTACCAGTGAAAGGCTGCCCAAGGAACTTCATCCTGTATTCTTTCTGTTTTTGGCAGCTCCGGCCACTGCAAGCTGGGCCTGGGAGACAATTTTCGGAGAATTTGATACAGTTTCTCGCACCATGTATTTTGTGGCACTCTTCATCTACTCATCTCTCGTAAGTATAATTACATGGATCATTTTCGTTGCTTAAACTAGAGTTGTGTTACTACTTCTTTAACTGTAAACCATCTTCTCTCTTGGACGGTGCAGATTGTGCGTATGAAGTTTTTCCGAGGGTTCAGGTAATCATCTCAATTGTGCCACTAGATACTAATTAATTGAAATAAATTTTATTTCAATATTTTCATGCATGATCATCTCAATTCCGACACACTAATTAAATGAAATAAACTTTATTCCAATATGTTCATGCATTCACCGAAGTTAGAGTTGTTGAGACGATGGTTCTAGATTTTATTTTATTAAGGTTAGAGTTGTTACTATCAAATTGTCTCTGGCAGCTGCCACGCCACTATACTTCTGGGTCTATTATCTGTCCTTTTTTTCGTAAATCAAATCACAGTACTAAGGATTAAATAATGAATCCTCTATTTAAATTGGATCATCACCCAGGATGGAATCATGAATCTCTAAATAAAGAATAAAGATCATTGCAAATTTTATAAATATTTCAAAATGGTTAAATTGCAAGTTTTTGAAGTGATGATTGACTATTTAAAATCATGTAAAATTAGTTCATTATTATATTTTTAGATGAATGATTCATTTAAGACAGTGAATCTCAAAAATAAAATAATATCTATTATGCACTTGAAAAAATCAGCATATTTAATTCTTAAATTTATTAAATATAAATTTACCAATATTTAAAAAAAAACCCTTTTATTTGGTAAATTAATAGTAAATTTAACTTAAATATCATTAAATTTACAAAATATTCTGAAATCTATCATTAATATAATATAACATAAATTGAATGTAACATGAACCTAACAAATTTAATTGATACATCTTGATGGAGCATCAGGAACGAAACGAGCCCAATTCTGTATCGACATTAGGGTAACACAACGCAATATTTCACTCATTTTCTAAAAGTTAGAAGGCATCGGTTACTTTAATATAGCTCTCAACATTTTTAACGTGTTTGATGCTATCTTCTGGTATTTTCGAATATAAAAGATGGCGCGTGCTTTATAGCTACTTTACTAAATTCAAATTCGATGTATCAATTATTTAAAAATATCGTCCGCATTTGTGTTTGATGCTTTATTCCGGTATAAGAATAAAACGTCTGTGCTTTATCACTATCATTATTTTCGCGGGCTGCACATTGCATCAGAATAGTCTTTAACTTTACATATCTTCTTAGAAGTAATCGATGTGAAAATTAGTTGGGATTGAAATATGTCTATGCTTTATCATTACTTTGGGTGGTTGCGCAAATTACATCAGAATGGCCTAAGCTTATAAGTTTTTTCATAACTGTTAAGATGATGTAAAATAAATGAGTTGTCTAACAATTGTCTGGATGGTCTGGATGGTCAAAATTGACAAGAATACTGGTTAAAAAATTTAAGAAATTTTACAGTAACAGTATTTGAATTATGATTTTGATAGTAGAAATAGATTCAACACCAACAAAATTTTTTAGAGCACCCAAAATATTAAAGTTCGATAGTTATAACTTAGATTTACAAAAATTCCTACAAAATTTTCTTAAAATATTACAAAAATTTCGATGATTTTCAATCAAAAAAACAATCTAATTAAACTAGAGCTAAAATATATGTATGAACTTTAAAAATAAGTAAAAATAAATAAAAATATATCTATGAAACTTTAAAAGTAAGTAAAATAAAAAGAAGAATAAAACTGAAATAAACACAACCCAAATAATATGATTCGACCGAAATAAAAAAATGTCAACGGACAAGCCACTTCATGACTTTTTCCATCAAAATTTATACATATTGCTATTTCCTTTTAAATAAAATTTCAGACTTTCCCATTCCTCTACATATGTGCAAAACTTTTTGAAGTCTTTATTTTCCCGGGGTTATATATATATATAATTTAGCTCAAGTTAAATCTTTGGTCGTCTTAGATTTTGCAATTTAATGTGAATACCGTCCTTTTTTAGTTGAATTTTTTTTTAATGGTGAGTTGCAATACTTGCGGTTTGTGTCGATATTTCTTACTGTAGCCGTAGCCTACTCCTGTCAGAAATTGAGTGTAATGAAACTAGTGGATATAAATGAACACCATGGCTGCCTTTTGCAGGTTCTCTATTTCATGGTGGGCATACACCAACCCAATGACATCGACATCAATAGCGACAATAAGATACTCAGAGCAAGTACCCCATCTTTTCACACACATCTTGGCTGCACTTCTTTCTACAGTTGCTACTATTACAGTCTTCAGTATCTTCGTCACAACTCTCTTGCACGCCTTCGTTTGGAAAACCCTCTTCCCCAATGACATGGCCATCGCAATTAAAACGATCAAGTAGAAAATTGATATGGGAAGTTTTAGATAGTGGACTTCGGAGAAGGTATATGTTCATTAAAGAGAAATTTTGTATTCTAATTCATTATAATTTTCCAAATATGTCCTATGAAAGTTAGAGTTTAGAATTTATGACCGATTCTCAAATGATTTTTTTAATATTTGCCATACTTTTAGTTGTTTAAAAAGTTAGTTGTTAAACTTTTAAAGACGGGGAATATTTTTATGCAAAAGATTGTAATTCAGACAATGCAGAAAGATTGCAATCTAGACAATGCATATGAAACTTCCTTTTAATACAACAGAGTAATATATAGTGGTTGCCATAAAAGTACACGTGAAATTTCCATAACCATATAGCAACAAACAAGAGTTTAGATTATAACTCTATAAACATGAAATACATTTATAAAAGAAGGCTTCAACTCTTTCACCAAGTAAAAACACTTACACTTTACATGATTTGCTGTGTAACTCTATGTAAAAACAAGTAACTATTGTTTTCATAAGCCCACCAAACTTTGCTCCATGATTTTCTCCATAGACTTCTCACACTTACATCTTCCACATTACATGAGACTACATTATTTTTGTTAACTCAAAACATTTATATCTAACACATTAATTCATGGAGACAACATTTAATACAACAGAACATCATTTTCTCAGGCACGACTACTTCTCAGTTTATTTAACAAGGCCTTTGACCATTCCCAAACATTCTGTTAGATAAACAATATTTCCACGTGCCAATGGATTTTTGAAAACGTCTGCAATTTTATGACCTACAATGCTACAACACAATCGCACTATTGTTAACTAATTCTCTTATGAAATGATATTTAGCATCAATGTGTTTTTTCCTCTTGTGAAAGACACAATCTTTGATAATGAAATTGCTTAACTGTAGTCATATAATACAGTGGTTGTTCCATCTTGTTCATGACATAAATCCCTCAACATCCTTCTCATCCAGACTCTTGACACGTTGCTAGTGTTGCGGCGACATACTCATCTTCTGGTGTTAACAATGACACTATCGACTGCTTCTTTGAAGCCCATGGAATGGATCCCAAACCCAAATGAAAAACATATTGTCACATGCTCTTTTTGTCATAAACACTTCCTAGCCAGTCACTGTCAGTGTAACCAACCAACCTAAAATCATCTATTGCAGTGTACAAACCGTCATACTCCTTTGTCCCATCGACATACTTTACAATTCTTTTTGTTGTTTGCCAATGTGTCTTCTTCGGTGTCTCCATGACCCTTGACACCAAACTCACTGCATACATTATATCAGGCATAGTTGTGGTAAAATACATTAGGTTGCCCACCATACTTTTGTATAATGTCGCATTGACATGGATGCTACAATCTTCCTTGCTCAACTTCAAACCCATGACAGTTGGAGTTGGTGCTGGCTTGTTGCTGTGCATATTAAACCTCTCTAAAATATCCACAACATACTTTTCTTGAGAGATAAAAATTTCATTTTATGGTTGCTTCACTTCTATGCCCAAAAAATATCTTAACAACCCCAAGTCATTCATTTCACTCACTTTTCATGACTCCTTTGAAATTAGCGATGAGGAAATCATCACTCCCTATAAAAATCAAATCATCTACATACAAAAGAAAAAGAAAAAGAAGCTTACCGTCACTTTATTTGCTGTAGAGAGTACGTTCAACGTCACATTTGTCAAACCCATTGACCATCAAGTAAGCATCTATCTTGCAATACCATGCATGCGGCGCTTCCTTTAGCCCATAAAGAGCTTTCCTCAACCTACACACCTTGTCTTCTTTGCTTTCTACCTCATAGCCAAGAGGTTGCGCAACATACAATTCCCCTTTAACCACTCCATTAAGGAATGCTGATTTTATGTCCATTTGATACACTTTCCAATTATGTTGTGTGGCAATCGAAAACACCGTATGCACTATCTCCATCCTCATGATTGACACAGATGTTTCAGCATGGTCTCTTTCATGTTGTTGCTTGTATCTTTTGATAACTAGCATTGCTTTATGCCTTTCAATCTTTCCTTCAATGTTTCTCTTTGTCTTATAGACCCACTTCACTCCAATGACTACTTTACCTTGCAGAAGGTCTACTAACTCACATGTGTCATTCTTTTCTATTGCTCCTATTTCTTCATCCATTGCCACAACCCATTTCTCTTCTTTGACTAAATCTTGAAAGTGTATTGGGTCATCTACATGAAAAAAAATAATGCAAATAAATAATTCAGACCAATGCTACTATCAACTTCATCTTACTCATAAATTTCATTTAAATTTCTAAATTTTTGTCTTCTTATGCTTCTGGAAGATGGGCTTGGTGTTGTGCTTGAAGTAGATGGTGATGCGGATCTTTGTGGTGTGCTTGGAGAAGCACAAATTTGGTTGCGCAACATTGTCCTATTATTTGTTAATGGTGTCACTTGGTGACTGCTTTGTTGAGCTTGTGTAGGTGAAGGAGGAGTCACTGTTGAGGAATTACTTGTTGGGGTCAATTTCTCTTTGTCTTTATGTGGTATACATGTCTTCACATTGATTGTCTTCTCTAAACTTCCATCACCTGATTCCCCTTCTATGAACTGAACTGAACATCTCTCTTGATTATGAATTTCTTTGTTGATAGATTGTAGCGCTAGTATGCCTTGGATTCATCACTATATCCAACAAATACACATTTTCGCCCCTTGATGTCCAACTTATTCCTCAACTCATCAGGGACATGGGACATGTCCATATGCCACACACCCATAGTGGGATGATAGAGATTTAACCTTCCTAGAATATTCTATATTATTTTTAGTCCTATACACATGTCAAGTATAAAGGTTGATATTTATCTTCAAAGTATTTATGCCCATTTTTCCTTTTTTAATTAAATTGATTAAGTAAAAAAAATATCATATTAAGAAGTCTCATATGGAATGAGTTATGTTTTTTGGGCATGTGGTGTTGATAAGCCATGGTATTGTAACAAAAATTGGTTATTAAGGGTTGAGACTATTTTTCCATGTTTTTCTAAGCCTATATATGTTTAACTTATACATTCATTTTTTATAATAATAATAATAATAATGATAATAATTCAAAATAAAAATAAAAATAAAATTATTTTTTTAATATTTTTTTTAATTTTACCAAAAATAAGATGTATTAGAAGTGATTAGATTAATATTATGGATTGATATATATCATTTAATTTATATTATAGCACTAGTTAACAATTAAATTAAAATTCCAACATAGAGACCACAAAAACTCAACATCTAACTTTTAATTAACCAAATTAATTAAAAAAAAAAAAAAAAAAAACATAATATATATATTTTTTAATTTTATCTAAATTTTTAAAATTAAAAGTGAATGTATTTATGTGGCATGTCTATTTTAGAATAAGTTTCCTTAGCTTTAATATAGTTATCAATATTTATTAGGTGGATTATAAGGATTTATCTTCCATAGAATACTTAAAATATTCGTATAGTATGTACAAATCAAAAGTTGAAATCTATATCCAAAGTAATTATGTCTTTTTTATTATTTTAATTAAATTAATTAATTAAAAAAATTCATATAAACATATCAAGAATATCATATAAAAAGAGTTATGTTTTATATATATATATATATATATATATATATATATATATATATATATTTGGTATTGATATTGACCCATCTTATTATAAGAAAACTTATTTTTAATTAAAATCTTCAATAATAAAGTAGATAAATAGTTAAAAATCTTATTAAATATTTATTTATCTTTTATTTTTTAATATATATATATATATATATATATATATATATATATTGAAATTTCTCCTAAATTAATATCTCAACCATGATTGCACTAATTAATCTAAAATTATTATGTCAATTGGGTGAAAACCAAAGTTCCACCGGTTAAAGCGGTGGATGAGCAAATCTGGACACTGAATATGGAAAATTTTGAGTGGTACAGACCCTAAAAGTAACAATAGAAAAACACCACAAATGCAATTCTTTGTGCTGTCGGGCGATTCTATTGAGACAAAATAAAAGAGCTTAGATCCTTCGTGCTGTCGCGTGATATAAATATTCTATTATTTGTCACATCATGTGGAATTCATTGTATACTCGTGCAGTCGATCTTGGAATTTGGAAAGTCATATTGAGATCCACGGATGATGAAGGAATTAATGGTAGGTGTTGTCTGAAGTATGTTTTTAAAATTGTTCAGGTTAAGAGTTTGTTTTCTTACGATTTAAAAAAAGATATAAAAACTATAAACATAAACATAAAATAAATTTAGTAAAATGATTTTTCAATAAAATGTTTTTCTTGAATTGAATCTATTAAATAACAGCCACTAATAACTACCTCTCGCTACTGATTTACAACTAAACTACAATAAATCTAAAAAGCAAAAAAATACTTTATGGAACACTATGTACAACTAAATTACAATAAATCTATAAAGGCAAAAAAATACTTTATGGAACACTATGTAATCTTGATGGAACGCCCAAAGAGTTTTCTTCTCCATTATAGACCATGGTTTTGCACTGGTACGACTTGGTTTGTTTTAAACCAGATATGTTTAATAATGTTATAGAAAATTAAATGAAAGATTGAAAAATCGTAATTTTGAATACTTAAGCCTATACAATATAAATGACCATTTTGCATACAGCTAAATTCATCTCTATATTTAAAAATATGACATTACCATCAATTCCGAATCACCATATTACAGCTTTAAAAACAAACAGTAACCTCATTGACCTACGCCCGTCTATCACGTACATGATTTCCCAACATCTACGTCTTTTGGATACCGCTCAGAAATCGCAGTCAAGCAACTCTCAATCAAAATATTTTTACGCCCATAGGCGTCCCTCGGTCGGAAATCACAATTTTAATTATTTTTGTTGATTACAAATTTCAATATTATAGTTGAAAATACATGATGCTCCAATATTTTTGTAGTTTCTACTACATCAATCCATAAAATTGATGAACATAAAAGGTTTGGAGTTTAATTTATTTTTTTAGCAAATTATAATTAAGATTTTACTTTATTATTAACTATTGACCAAGTACTAAGATTAATGCAAATTAAATTCATATCATTGAAGTAGTGGCCTTATGAAACATTCAAAAAAGGCCTAGATTATTTGAACCACCAAAAAACTATGAAACCTGTTATATAGCCACATGTTCATTATCATTCATAAACTTTCAAAGCTAGAATTTATTGTATTTTATAGCTATTTAAGAATAGAATACATTTTGAAACAAGAAAATGATTCTTTCATAGAATTTATTGTATTTTTTTGCTATTTAAGAATAGAATAACACCCCAATGTGTTATGTTTTATTGGTATTATAGGAATTTATTATGTTAATTTCTATGTAACAATAATTGTTTTAATATTTTAATCACGATTTATTGTTTTAATAATCTTTTTGATATTTTAATAATCCTACATTACATAATGTAACTTACAATTAAAAGGATGGCATGCAATGGAGCACCATGGGGCACACTATTGGAGGTGTGTAGGTGTGGGTGTCTCATGTTCCATATTCTTTATTTAATACACTTTTGTTTAAACTAAAAAAGTTGTCATTCAAATTCCACAAAACAAATTCAATACGAAAAGAAACGAAGCTTATTTAAAAAGAAAAATTATCTATGAGATGCTACATGTTTCATTTCATTTCATAAACTTAGGTGCTCAAGCTTAATTGCAGATGTAAATTATAGTGCAAAGGAATTTAAATATTAAAAGTTTGGATGTAATATTCATGGGTGAACAAGTTATTTGGGTGAACAAGTAATTATTTGTTTTACTATGTTTGAATGTTTGTTTATTAATCGCTAAACCATACATTATCAATAATATATAATGATTATTAAAATATATGCAAAATATGTTTACTTCAAATGTTGCAAGAAAATGTTAAACTTAGAATAGTCACAATAGTGAGTTAGAGAAAACTAATTTTATAAAAAGTAACACAATTATATTTTAAATATAAAGGGAGAAAAAGAGACAAAGAAGAAATGGAGTAAGTTTTTATTTATAATTCCTTTATTTATAATTACCTCACTCCTCTCATATCTCATCATTTAATCATTTCTTAACTCATTATATTATTGATTAACAAAACTCAATACCCACCAATTAGCATGCCTAGCTGCCCTCTAAAAAAAATAATATAATAATTTATTTTGGTAGAGAATTATTAATACAATGCTCATA
Source organism: Pinus albicaulis (assembly GCA_034641835.2). Lineage (NCBI taxonomy): Eukaryota > Viridiplantae > Streptophyta > Pinopsida > Pinales > Pinaceae > Pinus > Pinus albicaulis. The sequence goes on from JAXQQM020081476.1 coordinate 139,025, forward strand.
TAATTAAACTCAAAACTAAAAACTAAATGGTGGAAATGAGTTCCCTGAATGATGGAAATGAATTTCCTAAATACCACAAGATGCTTCATTTTATATGAATTAAAAGAATGAAAAAGTTAAGATAAGATCTCTATTTATTAAATACCATCTGGGCAAACAAAAAGTTTGACCCCAAATATATGAAGTTCTTCCAATTACTAATGGCTTCATCCTCCTAGTTATATATCATATCCTTTTCACACTACATCAACTAAATTATTAAATGTGTGTAAGAAAGATTTCAAATAAGGTTTAATATATTGAAATTCTTATATATAGTAGATACATCATATTAAAATTGACATAGGTAATTAATATATATCTAATATAATATTATATTAAAAATAAATATAAAAATATATTTTTTAATCCTTAATACTTTAGAAGGAATTTAAATATTGAAATTTGTAGTGTAATGTTTTTGGGGTGAACAAGTAATTATTTGTTTTACTGTATTTTAATGTTTGTTTATTTCATAAAAAATCGGACAATTATATTTCAAATATGAAAGGACAAAAGGTTTGGGAGAAAAGATAGAATAAGTTTACTCTCTCTTTATCACTTTTTTCACATAACATGGACAAAATTATTAAATGTGTGTAACAAAGATTTCAAATGAGATTTACATAAGTACATATATTGAAATTCTTATATATATTTTAGATATATTATATCAAAATTCATATAGGTACTTAATATATATTTAATTATACCTAAGAAAGAATTTAAATATTAAAAATTTTGGTGTAATGTATTTGGGGGTGAACAAGTAATTATTTGTTTTACTGTTTTTTTAATGTTTGTTTATTAATTGATAAATGATAGACTATCAATAATATATAATGACTATTAAAATAATGCTGCAAGAAAATGTTAAAGTCACATTAGTTAGTTAGAGAAAACTAATCCCAAAAAAAAATTATATTTCAAATATGGAAGGACAAAAAAAGACACAAAAGAGATGGAGTAAGTTTTTATTTTCTATTTATAATGAAAAATATAAGAATATTATAAAATGCTTATAATAAATAATTTAAAAAATATTAAAAAATCTAAATATTAAAACATTAATGAATATTCTTACTCATCCAGAAATATTTTTAAAATATACAACATTAATGATTTTTTTCCCGAATCAGAAATATTTTTAAAATCTAAAAAAATTAATTGAGTAATAAATATTATTAAAAATATATATTTTTTTACATAAAATATTAAAAGATGAAAATTTAGATTGTTACATTGCTAAATTTATTAGTTTCTTCAAACATATATAGATCATGTTAATATGTCATTTGTTAAATTTCAAAATTAAAACATGATGACTTTCACAATGCATTACATGTTAAAACTCAAAAATTATTCATTTTACTTTCACCATTGACTTTATATATGTCAAATTTATAATAATTTACAATAAAAATATTTATTTATTTAATTGTAGATTTATACATATTATATAATTAAATTAATAATTCTAATAATAAATAAAATTAGTTGAGCCACATATCAAAAGTTTACTTGAATATTAATTATTTATTTATTAATATTTTGTATTTTTAAATATTACTAGTGTTAATATAACATAATTAATACAATTAATATAATTATTATTAATATAAAATACTAATACTATAAATAATATATTAATACTTTAATATAAATACAATTTATATAGTTTATATTATCATTACAACCTATATTAATAAAATTTCAAATTTTAATTTTAATTTTTTTAATACATTTTTACATTAATTAAATTAAAATACATATTATTAAAATAAAATTACATGTATAAATATATATTTAATATAATTATGAAATTATCATTTTAATTATTAAATAATAAATGATATAAAAATTTATAGAATTAATATTGATGCATGGGTAAGATTCATCCATACATAAAGATGGTCATTCATGTAATACAAATAATAGATACTACTTGATATTAAAGAATTTTTCTTTTCATTAACTTTCACTAAAGAAACATTGTGATTATTTATTTATAAATATTTTTTATTTATTAACATTGTCATCAATTCCACCTTAGAAGATCAAAAGTATCTCTCTGTTTTAACTAGCTCAAAGAAGAAAATTCATATGGCCAAGATTAGAACGAACTCTCATGGGCTCCATAGTGAAACAAGACGTTACTAAAAAACCATGGATGGAAAGGATCTGCCATCTCTGTGAGAATATGAACATCAAGGATGAAAATCATTACTTCCTCTTAGATCGCCCTGCGTACAACCTAGAGTTCAATTTCTATAATTCCAGCATCGACCTTCCCTAGCCTTTTAAGATGTCAAAATTATAGTGAGCTCGTAAGGCTTCTCTCCAAGCTTTTTAAGCATAGGAATAAAATCTTAAATCAAATTAAATAACTCTTTTCTTTAGGTCCGATAGACAAAAAATTGGTCTCAGTGGACGTTAACCATCATCATCATCATCATCCATACAATCAATATAATTATTAATAATATATAATAATAATAATATAGTGATACATTAATATAATTTATATTATCATTTCAACCTATATTAATAAAATTTCAAATATTTATTATTTATTATTTTTACATCTATATTTTTTATACCATTTAGTTAAATTATATCAAATTAATACATATTTATTATAATTATGAAAATATTTTTTCAATTATTAAATAATACATGATATAAAAAAAATATAGAATTAATATTGATGTGTGTGTGAGATTCATCCATATAAAAAGAAAGTCATTCATTTAGTACACATAATAGATATTACTAGATATTGCTAAGTTAAATTTTATTATCAACTTTATTAATATTAATATTATTACTATTATAAATTTTCATGATTAATATTAATATTATTATTTTTGTTACTATTAATATTATTAATATTAATATTAATGATTTAATATTAACATTAGTATTGTGAAAATTAATATTGATTGATATTAACATTAATAATAAATATAAATATTTCAAATTTAATAAAAAATTATTAATATTAATATCTCTTTTAATGTTAACTAATATTAATATTAATAATAAATAGAGATGTTAATGTTAAACATAGAGATTTATATAAAAGTAAATTTAGCATTTATACATTAATATTCCAATATCGACGTTATATATATATATATATATATATATATATATATATATATATATATATATATATATATATATATATAAACAATAGGATTGATAACTTGAAGTTTATTTAGATTTTATGACATTAGAATTTAAATTTATGATTTTTTAGGTTCAATGGCATTAGAATTAAAAAAAAATCTGTATTTTTATATCATTTGGTCCATGTAACATTAAGTTATTTTATAACCCTAGGTTTATAAGATAAAGATTTTTAATATTATTTTTTTTATTTTTTTTAAGTTAATATTTATATTGAACATCAAACATTTACATTAATATTAAACATATACATTAAAAGAGACATAAAATTAGATTTATTAAGATTAATAATATTGGATTGTGAACATTAAGTTTATAAAATTGTGAGTCCTTTTTAACTATTGTAATAATGTTCTTATGGCTCATATGATTTTATACATTATGTATATGTGAATTTTACTATATTTGTAGATGGAAAATTTCTTATGTATGTTACTTTTAATTCTATTCACCATTAATTGAAAATTGTTTTGTTGATATCATGTGTGTTTTCTTTTATGTTAGGTGATTTCCTTCTTTTATCATGGATCCAGCTATTTGGAGTTGTATTCCATTTGAAATTCTTGAAACTGTCTTCTTGTGGCTCCCTTTATCGGTTCTGATAAATTTTAGCACTGTTTGTAAGCAATGGAAGAATGTTTTGCAAAACCCTTCTTTCTTATTACGTTGCAAGAATATCTGTAGAAATGAATTTGGATTTATGGTTGCTTTTCTCAATAATGAAGACAATTACTTTGTTGCTCAATACCTTAATCAAAATGGGCCCATATCTCGTTTTCATTTGAGATTCATAGATTCAAGATACAAAGTAGAGTCTATTGTTGGACCAATGGTAGTTTTATCCTTACCAACATAATTCTCACATTGACGAAACTATTTTGTAATGAATCCATTTACAAAGGCCTTAAAAAACATTGGGCGAATACGAAGGCCTAAAACATATCTATGATGGCATGTAGTCTAAATTTCATGTTTATAGTAGCCTTGATAGGGTTTGGCAAAGGGTTGATCTTTGCGATTGTTCATTGCGAGAATATGCTCCTCGTCAGCATAATTTTGTTGTTTGATTCTCTCCTAAAAATGTTCATAATATTGGGGAAACATCTCGCAATAGGGAAGAACATCATATTGATAACGTGGATGAAAATTTTCACCCTAACCCTTCTGTCTCTGTAATTACATCTTTTGAGCAAGGCCAAAGGTTGCAAAATATCCATGGTGGAGGAAATGTTGACATTGTATGTGATGAATTGGATGATAGTTTGATTGGACTTTTGTTTGATAATTTGTATCCATTTGGTCGAAACACCAGATCTTCCAACCCCCCTTCTCAAAATAATTTTGTCCCATGAATATAATCAGTCATCCCTGATAGCATTTCACGTGGAATAATGGAGGTAAAACAATGATATTTTGAAGGTTGCTGCAATAGTGGTTGTTTTATTACATTCCTTTATTTATAATTTTTTTTTTACCAAACTTATAAGGTATTTTCTTCTCTTGGAATATGATATAGCTCATTTTAATAGATGTCTTGAAATTAATTCCCCAAGTATTCCATCTACTAATCTGAGATTGAAAATGAAGCCTGGAAGGCTATGAAATGAAGCCTGTCATAGCCTTCCAGTGCATTCTCCTCGACAATCAAATCAACAAACTAATTTAAATGTTCAATGTATTTGATTTGATTTTTCATTTTTTTAATTTTTAGTAGGTTGGACATGAATTTTATTGCATACTTTATTTTTTTCAAACATGACACAACTCATTTCAATAGAGGCATAAAAAGTAACTTCATACATGTTCCATCTACTGATGTTATAAGTGAAGAGGAACCATCTCATAGCGTTCATCCAGATCACCAACCAAATGTAAATGTTGAATGAATTTGATATTTTCCCCATTTTTTTAATTTATTGTTAGTTTCACATTGTATTTTATAACCTTTTATGGAAAAAACATGACTTCATCTAACGAGGTTGGAGAAATGGAATCCAAAACATCAAATTGTCAAACTAATGCAATTTTCGATGTATTTGATTTGCTTTAAAAATTTTGATCTTTATTGGTTGGAAATTTAGTTTTATAATAAATTATATTTTGTTGAAACAGGAAAATACTCATTTGAATACAGGCATAGAAACTAACTCCCCAAATGTTCTATGCACTGATGTTAGAAGTGAAGAGAAATCATCTCATAGCGTCCATCCACATCGTTAAACACATGTAAATATTGAATGAACTTGTTTTTTTTTTTCATTTTTTCATTTCTAATTAGTTGGAAATTAAATGTAAAATTTTTTTATGCTAAAGACACCTTATCATCCTCTCACATTCCAGAAATGCAGGCCATAAATTTGGAAAGGCCCTATCATAGATTTGTTCCACATGTTTCAAATTTGGAAAGGGACTCTCATGGTGCTGAAAATAAAGTACATTTTGGAAGAAATTATACTCTTCCACATTGTTCTCCACATTATCCAATCGATACAGATCATATTCATTTTGATGAAAACATGATTGCAGTGAATAAAAGATTTCGAGAAAATATATATAGCTTGTTAGTTGTCCAAATGTGCCACATCTCCCAAGAATCATATCCCGAAATCCTGGTTTTAAGAGATTCTGAAGGACATATTTGTAGATGATGTAAGAATGAAAGAGGTTCCCATCGTTTTTATGGATATAGTAACATGGATCCTGTTGAGAAACCTCATATTTTAAGAGTTCTTACTCAAGTTAAGGAAATTTTAATAGCATGTGTAAATCCTATTTTGCAAGTGACACATGCTTGAGGTGGGAAATATAAGTATAGTGGCCACATAATTAGTTTTCCCCAAAATATTTCTACAATTGCACAAAGTCTTCCTCGACATGTTGAAGATATTGACTTTATAATTGTGGGGAGACATGCCGCTCAGTCTAAATATTGTGAATGTTATGTGAAAATACCTTGAGTATGGTTGCATTTCCTTTCAAAATTAAACATGATCAATATTATCTAGATATTGTAACTGACTATGATTCAGTGAATTCTCTTCCCAAAATATCAACAGATGTCTCCTCTAGGCTTAAATTTGTTGATTGTGATATTGAATAATCTGAGATCAATGTAGCTAATAATGAAGGTTTGCTTGTTAAGCATTTTCCCTCTCATCATTCTTCTTTTGTTGCTCACCTACCCAATGAATGGAGAGAATTGGAAGAAATTAAAGCATTTCTTGATAATGTTGATTCTTCACATGTTCAAGAAATGGATTGGCTCAGTATTGGAACCTGTCCGGTGAATGAATATAATACTGAGCAGTTATTAGATTTGGAATTCCCCACATTGTTCCCCACTGGTGATGCTGATTAGTTGCAACCACGTATTTGTAGTGTGGAACTTCATGAGTATGCATTGCATCTTCTTATATACTATGATCAGAGGTTTGGAAGCCATCCTGACTTTCGATATTACCTATTGAACATGATAATGAGGAATCAGAGCCAAGAAAATGCTGCAGTTTTTGTGAAGAAAAATTTACATGATAACTCACTAAAAACAATTGAAAACTTGCGTCACAAACTTTCTGATTTACCTGATAATAAGTTGGTTGAGAATCTTATGCGATTTGGTTCTTCCCTAAGAGGTACGAGGGCATACTAGACTAAATTTTGTGTTGAATTGACTGCAATGATTACTCAGTTTGGATGCCCATCTATGGTTTTTACTTTGAGTGCAGCTGACACAAAGTGGCCAGAGTTGCATAACCTTATGCCTGTACCCTCACATTATCGTTCCTTAAATGAAAATTGTATGAAAATTGAGAATTTTATCTAGTACCCTCATATTGATGCCACATTTATGCACCATAGATTAAATATATTTCGAGAGGAAGTTATCCAAAAATATCTTAAAGCGAAAGACTTCTAGTAGAGGCCTATCTTTTTGAATTTATTTTCTATTCATTTTCAATTTATTATTATGGTTCTATTTATATTTTTTGTAGTAACTCTATATTCATTTTCTTCAGATATGAGTGGAAACATGATAGAGGTTCAACACATATCCATGGTTTCCTATGGTTGCAAGGCGCTCCTAACATGGAAAGACTTGATTGGTAAAATTCTTATGATTTACAACTTGCAAAGAGATTCTTTGACAATTATGTAGCTGCATGGAATCCACGCGAAATGCATCGTCACAACATAATGGTTCCATCAAGCCTCAATGATGACCCTTTCCTATTAAATACTGATCAGATTTTCTCTTGCAATTCTCATAATGATTATGAATAATTGTTGAACCATGTCCAAAGGCACACAAAGTCTAGTGTAGATTCTTATTTGTGCAAAAAGGGCACTATTCTCACATGTTGGTAAAGTGATCCATGGGATCTTTCTAAGGAATCAAGATTGTTCATAAATGATCAAGGAAGAAAAAAATATGACCCGGCAAGAAATGATTATAGGCCCAATGTACATAACATTGACCTTATAACAATGTGGTGTGAAAATGTTGACTTCCAACCATTGCTTTCTCGATATGTTTTCCTGAAATATATTTTTAATTATGCATCAAAAGCAGAGAATATGTACGAAATTTATCATGATATGTTGACTAGAATTTCAAATTCTATTGCCTTTGAGGATTATGCTTTATGTGCTTACATAAGTGTTATTGCAGAAATGATTTTTGACCGTGACATTGGAGCACAAGAAACATGCCATATGTTGCTTAACCTACCTCTTGTTATCTGTATTCTAAATTTTGTTTCTTTAAATGTTGGAAGAAATGTTTTTAGGAAAATATCAAGGGATGGCATGCAATGTTTATCTGAGAATAATTTTGTTCAACATTATGAGAAGATCATTTTTTCCTTGAACATCTATCTTTGATAGAAACAACAAGATCTTGAAAATTTGATAGCAAGCATAAAAAATATCCTTGGAAGCCTAGAGATGTTCATGCTATTGTTCAGGTTTGGCCATGCTTTTATTTTATTCCTAGTGAGGGTTCAGACAAATTTGAAACCTTTTGCTAGCCATAATTTCTCTTGTATAAGCCATTTCTTGACATTTGTGCGGAGATTCGGATTTTAGATGAAATTATTGTTTAAAATTGGAGGAATTTCTGATATCGAGCAAGGCATGTTGATCGAAATCCATCAATTGTCGAAAATACTGAATATGGAGAAGACAATGATTTTTATAATGGGGAGACGAGTCTTGAAGATGATTTTCAAGAATGAAAATTTTTCTCTTGCTTGGTTCCACAAAATTATGTGAATATTTCTGATCTTCACACCCTTGGTTGAAGGGATTTTGACATATCCTTTGACTGGAAAAGTAAACCTATTTCTGATGATGTGGCTGAACAAGCTATTAATTTGATAAGGAAGGACAATCAAGGGGTGATATTATTGACCTTTCAAATAGAACATTTTCATATCCAGATTCCTTGATAGAAAAACAACCACTTGCTTTTGAAATTGTTTTAATGTATTTTGCTGAATATGAGATTCGTGAAACTCTTCTTATGATTATTCAGGGCACTGTAGACACTCGCAAGTCTTTTCTTATCCATTGTATTTTTGAAGCTCTTTCTAATTTGTCAATTAATGGAAAAACTCATTTTCTTCTTCTTGACCCAATAGGAATAACTTATTTTAATATACATGCAAAAAAAATACACTCTTCTCTCAAAATCCCGATTAAATATATGAAACAACTACGGGGTCAATATATGGCATTATTCCAAGAAGAAATGAGGCATATTCCATATATATTTATTGATGAAATGATATTTTTAGGATCAAGGTTATTCATGCATATAAATGCTCGATTACGAGAAGCATTTCCACAGAAAAAGAATTGTCCTTTTGGTGGGAGATTCATCTTCCTTGTGTGTGACCATGGCGAGCTGCCTCCTGTGAGAGATAAGCCTTTGTATGCAGGTAATACAACAGGGAAAGTCTTGTGGAAAAAATTCAACATTGTTTTCACTCTTGACACAATATTTCGCCAACAAGGGAATAATTAGAAACAATCTTGTTTTCGTAGAGTCCTCAATAACATAAGAAATGCAGAACCTATTCTTGGTGATTGGGAGTTTCTTCTGTCGCGGGATGATATGAGGTTGCATCCTAGAGAAAGGGATTTATTTAATGTAGCAGTTCACATGTTTTCAGCAAATAATTTGGTGTACTTCCATAATAGGCATATGCTGAAATCATTAAATTTTCTAATTTCATGATGTATTGCCGAGAATTTAAGGCGTTCAGAAATTAGTGGTGCCAATGATGAATTGGACCATGAATTTTTGTTGTGTCATGGCCAATGTGTTATGTTGACATGTAATTTTTGGGTTGAAGCTGGTTTGGTGAATGGTGCACTTTGTTATGTGAAGGAAATATTTTATATGCCTACCTCTAAGCCACCTTAGCTTCCATTGTTCACAACTGTTGTTTTTTCTAAGTATGTTGGTGTTCCATTTGATGCAAGTAATCCAAACATTGTACCTATCACAAAAGTGATAAGAGGAAATCGAAAAGTAATTCTTTTATAGATGGCATGGGCTCTTATAATCCACAAGTCACATGTTTTGACTTTAGAACGAGCATCAATTGATATTGGGAATAAAGAACAGCAAGGCCTAACCTTCACAACCATATCAAGAGTGAAATCAAAAGATGGTTTACGCATTGCACCGCTTTTCTCTTTTCAGCGTAATGACAGGATGAAAGATTGTGCATATGTTACAATGAAGAAGAAAGAAGAGGAGTGATTGAATACCATATTGCTATGACATGCAACTATTAATAATTTTTTCTCTTTATGGAATGTTTTTGAATTTATTTTATTGTCCTCTTTTTTTACTTTTAATATAATAATGATTTTGATATATTAATGAGATGAGCACATTCATCATATTCATAGTAATATTTTGGAAAGTTGTTTACATTGTTTTTCATGTTGTTCAATTTAATTATTTGTTTTAAATGATTTTTTATTTATTTTGTTTACAATGAACCATTCAGAGTTAAACAACCAGTTATATGAGCCAATCATTAAAAATCGAGATTAAATTCCATATCACTGTGACATGCAACTAATAACATTGTGACATATTTATAGATTTTTTTTTTTAATTTCTTTTATTTTCCTCTTTATTTACATTTAGTATAATAATTATTTTCATGTATTAATGAAATGAATACATTCATCATATCTGAGAAATTTGTAACATCGTTTTTCATGTTGGTCAATTTGCCTCATTTTTTTAATTCCCTACTGTTCTTTATTTTACAATGAACCATTCAGACATATAACTAGTTATATGATCCAATCATTAAAAATCAAGATTGAAGTCCATATCCCTATGACATAAAGCTAATAATATTTATCAATGCGGTTTCCTAAATATGTTGTGGTTTGGTTCAATGACAACATATTTATATTTGATATTAATATTAAAATAACATTAACATTAATTTAAATACAAATATAGAATTACTAACATTATTAATATTTGATTCTAAACATTAAGTTAAAAAAATTGTGATTTCTTGTTGATTATTGTAATAATGGTAATATCACTCATTTCATGTGTACAATATGTATTTCTAATGAGGTTTTTATCTGTATAAATTTTATATCATTTGGTTCATGCAGTGTTAGGTTATTTTATAGCATGACGTTTTTAAGATTAAGTTTTTTAACAATAATAAAAATCGGGTGTTCTTTTATATGTGTGTGTGTGTGTGTGTGTGTGTGTGTGTATTAATTTTGATTTTGTCGTTTTTCCTTTCAAATGAAGATATGGATAATAATTATGGCATCTATTATAATCAAGCAGTGGCAAATATTTCTAGAGTGATCAGTTTTCTTTCATATCTTTGGAAGAAGTTCGATAGAAAGCATGGCTTCCTTCTTGCTTTTATTGATGAGCATCTTCGTGTGCTATATGAAATGAAATTGAATGTAAAATACTTGTTGCATGTGCACATAAGGGAGGCTGGGAGAAAAACAAGAAGGGATTGGTTGGAAAGTGTTAAGTATCATGATCATTATCCTGTTGATTTGAATTTGTGTTCCTTTTGTCGTTGGTCTGGTTGTGTTCTGGTAGAGTCTATTTGATAAATGACTTTTGATGGAGAGTTTCAAGTCCATTTTTGTAGTGGGATTTTTGGATGTAAAGACAACAACAAATATATGTTAATTTTCAGTGTTATTTCTTTGGTTGCACTGATGGTGGAATTGAATATCACTTTAGTTTATTAATTCATTCAGTTTATAATATTAACAATCAGTAAGGTTCATTGATCATTTAGGTTTTATAATATTAATAATCATGTGACGTTATCAATACTTTGTGTTTAAAATATTAAATTGTAGGATTTATTAAGTTCTTTTGTTTTTAATATTGATCCCTTGGCCTTATTGATCCCTTAGGTTATTAATATTTATCCCTTGGGTTCACCAATTCCTTTGGTTTATAATATTAAACCCTTGGGTTTATCAATTATTTTGGTTTATAATATGAATAATCCCTTGGGTTTATTAATCTCTTGAGTTTAAACTATTAATTTTTAGTGTTTATTAATTTCTTTGGTTTTTTATATTTTTTTATTATTAATTTTATTGATCCTTTGACTTTATTAATCACTTGATTTTATTAATAATTTTCATTTATAATATTAATTTGTTGGGTTTATAATATTAATAATCCCTTCATTTTATTGATGTTTTTTGTTTATAGTATTAATAATCCCTTTGCTTTATTGATGTTTTATGTTTATAATATTAATATTTCCCTGTATTTATTGATCCATTGGGTTTATAATATTGATCCCTTAATTTTTCAAATTATTTTGGTTCGTAATATTATTCCCTTCAGTTTATAAAATCCAAATATTAGGGGTAAAATATTAGTTCTATAGTTTAATATTAATGCATGGTCCAATGTCACATTATGAAAAACATTGTCTCAATATGAAAATAAACCATGGGAAACCATTGTTAATCAGCGTTAGCCATAGTCGATTAATGTCGCTCGTGGTTGAATGCACATTGTGACAAATATTGTCTCAATATGAAAATCAACCATGGCCAACCATGGTCATACTTGGTTCAACGTCGCATTGTGACAACAATTGTCTTAATGTTTAAATCAAGCATGGTCAACCATGTTTATTTCACGGTTTATAGTCATTATCAAAGGGATGTTATATACTTCAGGTTTATAATATTGATATATTTGGTTTAATATTATTCTCCTCGGTTTATAATATTAATAATTATATGACTTTATCATCATTTTTATTTAAAAAAATAATTCTAAGATTTATTAATATCTTTTTTAATAATATGAGTTTCTAATTTATTTGTATTTAAAATATGTATTCCTAGGCTTTACTAATCTCTTTTGTTTTTAATATGGATCCCTTGGCCTTGTTGATATTTTATGTTTTTAATATTTTTCCGTTGCGTTCACCAATTCCTTTGATTAATAATATTAATAGTACCTTGGGTTTATTAATTTTTTTATTTAAAAATATTTATTCTTATGGGTTATTAATTTCTTAGGTTTTTGCATTTAAAATATCTATTCTTAGGGTTTGTTAATCTCTTATGTTTTTAATATTGATCCCTTGGCCTTATTGATCCCTTAGATTTTTAATATTTTTCCCTTGGGTTGACCAATTCCTTTGGTTTATAATTTTAAACCCTTGGGGTTTATTAGTTCTTTTGGTTTATATTATTAATAATCCTTTGGGTTTATTAATCTCTTTAGTTTAAAATATTAAATCCTATGGTTTATTAAATTCTTAGGTATTTAGGTTTAAAATATTAATTCTTAGGGTATATTACTCTCTTGAGTTTAAAATATTAATTCTTAGGGTTTACTAATTTCTTGGTTTATAATACTAATATTTATCCCTTAGTTTTATAAAATGTAACTGTTGGGTTTACTAATTTCTTAGGTTTATAATATTAAATTCTTCTGTTTATCTGTTCCTTAACTTTATAACTTTAATAATTCTTTTGGTTTATAATATTAAACACTTGGGCTTATTACTTATTTTGGTTTACAACATCAATAATCCCTTCTGTTTATTAATCTCTTGAGTTTAAAATATTAATTCTTAGGGTTTATTTATCTCTTGTGTTTTTAATATTGATCCGTTGCCTTATTGATCCTTTAGATTTTTAATACTTATCCTTGGTTTCACCAATTCCTTTCGTTTATAATGGTGAAAATGTGAAGTTAGGTTACACTTTTGTGAGAATCGGGGGCAGAAAACTTTTTTACTCAATAGTTCGGCCGACCTTTTGAGAAAGTTCAACGGAAATATTAGAGAGTTCGACCGAACTTTCGAAATTATTTTGGCCGAACTCATTCTTCCATTTACATTGACGGCGTACTGACGACGTGGGAAAACATATTTTTTGCCGGAGATTAGAAAACCGATAACAAAATTTCAACCGAACTTTTAGTTCAGCCGGACTATTAGTTCAGCCAAACTTTTAAAATATGAGTCTGGCCGAACTCATATTTTATAAATATATCGCCCGCAAACTTTTACAGGTTTCACATCTCTTTCGCGCATTTCTTTTCTAATTTTCTGTTGGGTTTCTTCTCTGTTGAATTGCTTCTCTGTTGCGAGCTCTGTTGATTTGCTGCTATGTTGCTCTGTGGTGAGCTCTGTTGAATTGCTACTCTGTTGCGAGCTCTGTTGAGTTGCTGCTCTGTTGCGTTGTGGTGAGCTCTGTTGAATTGCTGCTCTGTGGCGAGCTCTATTGAATTGTTGCTCTGTTGCGCTTTAGTTACTACTCTGTTGCTACTCTGGAGTTGCACCGTGACGACCTTCTGTGTGGAGTTGTGTCGTGACGAATTTCTGCAAATTTCCAGGTAAGTGTTTAAGTCTTGATGTAAATGTTGCCTCATCTTAGTGTAAGTCCTGATGTAAGTCTTGAATTGCCTCATCTTAGTGTAAGTCCAGATCACAGATAAAACGGGTAAGCTAGATATACTAGAAACTTATTACTTTTCAAGATCCAAGACTTCACAGATACGGGCGAGCCAAGTCCTTGAGCCTTATCATAACGAGTCAAAGGTGTCTCTTATGGAATTTGAAACTGGATAAGAAAGATAGCATCCCAATGAAACAACTACGCAATCATCCTCTCCTTATATACCTAAAGTTATTAAATTTAACTATTTATATAATTAAAGAAAACATCTAACATTGAATGTGATGAATCAGATAGCCTCATTAACCTGAAACCATTGCATGAACATTACTCTGCCGTAAATATAAAGACTGCCAATGAGATTGTGAAGGGCCATGTGGCCCAATTTATTGTTTGATATATCACTTCCTTTCTCCTTCTACAATGAATTTAATTTTCCATTTTCGATTTCTTCAACATCGTACGGCGAATGGGATTCTTGAGATTATTTAACTATTAAATATGGTTGAATGCAATCGTTTACAACATGGAAAACCACTAAACGATCAATAAAAGCCACAATCAATCAAATGGAAAGTTAACGTTGAGTGTGGAGAGATATGATTTAATTTGAAGTCAAAACCGAGGGTGAATAGGTGACTTGGTTTTACATGTGAAGGGTAATTTGACTAGAGATTTCATAATATAAGTGATTTCTTTCATATCTATCATATTTTTATATATTCCCAAATTTAGAATCGAACCTAAAAATGATCATATATTTTAGTGTAAAGCAACATACTCTTAATTACAATTCTGCTTAGTTATGGCCCAATAAATGAGTCAGAGAAAAACACAAATAAAAACAAAGTACCTGAAAGAAGTAAATATAGACCATAATATATATCCTTTTAAGTTTAGAGGAGGCACACAAATAACAAAGTCTTTAACTCGTTTGTTTTTTTTCCCTAAAAACATTACAAAGAGAAGCTAGTTACATATTATACATGATTATATTTCTATTTTGACTTGAAATATAGATACTTTTATTATTGGTTTGGCTTTATGTCTTATTTCAAAAGAGTAGTCACTCTTCTTAATTCAGTATGGTTCAATAGTAGTTTCATTAGCAGCAAATCAAAATTCATTAGGGAAAGGAAACCAAGGAATAAGAGAAAGGAGATGAAAACTTATATAGACTGTTTCATTGAATATTTACAATTTAATATGTAATATTGTATGGTTACTAAGTTTAGATGAAATATGAGCCATATGTATTTCTGGTTACTTAAATTGTGTCTGTTGTGAATAAATGTATCTATAAGATGTTTTACTTTTTATATTTCCCTTATTTTATACAAGTTCAATTAACTTGTTCCAGTAACTGGTCTGTTGAGAATCTACCCAGTTCTACTGTGTCATGCCTTCTTGACTTATATTTTAGTGGTTGTATAAATTTAGTGCAGTTTCCTTTTACTGGTAGTTTTATTTTGAATGTAGAGAAGCGGAGGCCAAAATTTAAGTTTTGATGTGGCTTTTCCCACTTTTTCTACCGGGTGCCTCTTTCGGGCCACCTTGAGCTTTTCTTGTGTAACCTTCAATTTCCTTCGAAAAAATTGATTTAGCTTTTTATAGTGCCCGGTCATTTTCTTTTGAAGGCTTAAGTCTCTATTAGCTCTTTTCAACTTATCCTCCAAGTGTTTATTTTCCCTTTCAAGCCACGCTTCTCTATTATTTTCTATTTCTTGGGTGAGTAAAGAAGTAAGAGGAAAAGATCAGAAAAGGGTTGCCTCTTCTTCTTTTTGTTTCTTCAAAGCTCTTTTGAGACCCATAGTCCTAGGTCTCTTCCTCTTTGGTTGTTCTTCTTCTTCAGTGTCATTGAACTCGCCCATGATCTCTTCTAACTTGATTTGCGCTTTGGAGGCTTCCCTTTGGTACTTGAAAGCTTGGGCCTCATAAACTGCCATGTGGACATTCATTTGTTTGTTTTGTGTTTGCAGAACATGTATCAGGTCCTTTGACCTCTCTATATCAGCTCTTAGGTCATGAATTTGTGCCTCTCTGTTTAGTAAAAGAGTTTCAAGAATTTTGGTTTCATTATCCCCATCATCACTATCTATTTGGATAATGTCAAAATCCCTTTCCTTCTCATGGCTACTTTCCTCCTTTTCCTTCCCTTTGTCTTTGATAGGTTTCTTGGTTCTCCTCTTCTTTGGTAATTCAACAATGGGTTGCTTGGGCAACTTGCCTTTACTTCGGAGTGCTCTAGTAACATTGGGAGTTACAACTTGAGCCACTTTCTTTCTTGAATTTCGGGGCTTTTTTACCTTTGGAGAAGAAAGCATGGCCCCTTGCTTAGGAGAGGCAGCTAGCACATGCTCTATTTGGTCTTTACCCTTACTGCTCCCATCATCATCTTTGTCACTATTTTCCTCCTTTTGAAAACAAATTTATTGGTATTTATCACTGATATGCTTATGGTCACTGATTTGGCCCTTTTGCTCTATTCTGTCCTCTTTAGAATGCTCACTGCTTGGGGTTTGATTGTCATCATCTTTGGTGGCTAGAGGAATTTCTTGTTTTTCATCATAAGTGTTCCTTTGAGGACTGTCTTGACCCTCCTCGTAAGTGTTTTGGTTGTCATCTTGTATATCTCCTTGAGGGCTGCCTTGTTCACTTATGTCCTTGTTTTCTTCATCACTGTGGTGCTCTGTACCTTCATTGTTTTCTGCCTCATTACCATCATGCTCACTGCTATGTGGGCTGCCAACAGTTTCCTCTTTATGACTGCTGTGTTCTGCATAATTTTTTCCAGCTCTTCATCATTGTCCTCTTTATGCTCACTGTCATGCTTGGATTCTTCATTGTTTCCTTCCTCATCACTTGTTTTCCTCCTCTCACTTTGCTCTTCTTCACTGTTTTTCCCTTTCTCACTTTACTCTTCTTCACTGTTAGTTTTCATCATTTCTTCTTCACTTTCAATTATAGGAGTTTTTTGTTTCTTAGGAGTGGATTTGCTGGAAGAAGGAGAAACATGATGAGTAGATGGTGAGGAAGGCACATGAGATGAAGAAGTAGTGGCGAAATCGGGATGGGAGATGAAAGAGTCCCAAGAAACTCCCTTTTTCTCAAGTTGATGGAGGATGATGATCTTGATAAGGGAATGATGAAATAGGCAAGATTTTTGTTGAGCGGAAGGCTTCTTTTGAATAGTAGAAGCCATCTTGTCAATGCTTCTATAGAGGAAAAAAGGTAGGTTTAGCAATTGATTTCTTGTGAAGTGCATGAGTAGCCTGATGTGATAAGCATAAACCCGGGAAAACCTCCCTTCGCATGTGAAATACTTCATGGTGATTTTCATGAGAGGATCATAGCTGGTCAACAAGTAGGAAAAAGGAAAAATAGCTGGGCATGCATCCCAATGTTCTGGTTTGAAGAAGGGTTTGTATTGATTGGAATCTAGGTAGGTTTTCTTAAACCTTTTTTATTCGATATATGGAATTTTGGTAGCTTTGGAGATAGCTCTAGGAGAGAGCTTGAAGTCTAAACCTGCTAGATGAACATGCTTCCCTTGCAGCCTTAAAACAAACAAATGTGTCAAGGGAAGATAACTTTTCACTTCTTGAACCTTCTGACAAAATTCCAAGCATCCTACTTCATGAAAGTTAAAGAGCACTGAAGGAGATGCATTCACTTCCTGAGTTGAAAAAGGCTCATTCATTTTGTGAGGACCACTCCTGTTATCTTCTTTAGGAGCCATTTTGTTTTATGATATCCTTTACTGACTTACCCAGGAAAACTTGTTCAAGTGTTTTTGAAACAGACTCTTAATCAAACACTTTTCTCTTTGAAGCAAGAAAGAAGTTCCCTTGAAAACACTGTCTCCTTTGGTAACACTGTTTTAATGGACTGATCTAAAACAAAGACTGTACCCTTTAGAAAAAACACTGTGTTCTGCTTTTGAATAAACTTCCCTCCTTTAATGATCACTGTTTTTCTTTTGTGTTTAGCAAACAAGTATTAGCTGGATGAAGACAAATTCACCTCTTCAGTACTGTGAGTGAGTAATGAGGTCTTTGACAAGGTCTGTTTGTGGATTTTGGAGGCAAAGGCCTTTTGGTTTTGGCACACAGTTTCTCTATCTTTAATCTCTGTTTTTTAAAAGGTTAACACAACTTATTTCAAATTGGTAACATTGTTCCTTCCAATTACTTCCTTCTTTGGCAAACACTTCTCTTTTGAAATCAATGATTCTTTTGTGGCTATTTGAAACAGAAGGTGCTCATGAAAAACACTGTTTAATATACTCCTCCAAACTAGTTATGAGACCTCCTACAAACTCTGTTTTGTGTTTATGAGACTGCACACATTCTTTGCTATTTTAAAGCACAAAAAGACCTCTCAAGCTGGCATATTCAACCCCTTCTTTAACCACTCTTTATCTTTGAAATCACAGCAAGAAACCCTTCTCTAAACTGACACAAAACCTTCATTATTTCATAGCAGAAGAAAAACCTCCCTTTCTTTGAAAATTATGATTTAAACCCTCCTCGAGCTCAAACTTTAGCTAGGAATTGAGAAATACCTTAAAAAAGGAGTTTTTGAGGCCCTTTGAGTGTTGGTGCAGTGTGAAAAGAAGCGTGTTTGGAACGTTTTCGATGGGCAGCCATTGAACGCAGAACGCGTCGCCAAGAGGCCTGTCGCGTTGGCATCGGGTGCCTAGCACAGGTGCACCACGCAGTGCTACAGGCGCGTTGCGCAGTGGTACAGGTGCGCCACACAATGCTACAAGCGCACCGTGCTTCTTAAGAAAATGCACTGCGTCCTCCTTACAGGCACGCCACACGTGTATACAAGCGCACTGTGCTGAAACTAAACTCAGAATTTATTCACAAATCGCTCAAAATTGCTTCTTTCCTCAATGAGAATGCTAATGCATGTTTGGTTTATGCCTTTTAGGCTTATAAGGTTTTGTTTAAAAGGAAACAAATTATTTTCCCCTCTTTCAAAATTTAACAACTTTTTAACGTTTATCACCTTGTGTTTTTTGAAGAGGAAACTTGAATTTATGTTCAAGTTTTTCCTAACCTTTTGCCTTTTGCATAAAATATTTCACTGTGTAACTCCTTGGGGAGCTGACTTTCTGTTTCTCTGTGAAGGAACCCACTTTCATATTTTTCTCACAAAAGGTAGCATTTCTAAAAAAGCACTCTCTTGGTCACATCTTTACCATTAGAGCAATAATCTTGTGGATATACAAGATCCTTCCATTTGATATAAGCATTAAGATACCAAAACTGAAGTGCAAGCTCTGACACAGTCCTAGACCTTTCAACATCTGCCCTCCAAGTATATTGTCTGTTTCTTCTAGGGAAATCACTTCCTTCAACACTGTATTACTTTGAAAACACCATAAAGACCAATCATCTGAATGAAATTCATAGAAATAATGCTATTGCAGCCCTTTTGAAAATACCATGTATCCATTGTTTTTGAAGTAAGGATGCCTTTTGACACCATGATGTTACTGCTTTGTTGATGATGAAACATAGGCCTTGAAACTCTAAACTTTCATTTGCTCCACTGATTTTCACCCTTGTCTTTCAAACAGAGAACTCACTTAAACACCATTGGAAACACTGATGATGCATATTTTGTTTCATCCCTGGGAAGGAGGTGGCCTATAATTTCTGAAGTCACTTAAAACACTTTAACCCTCTACTTTTAAATGAAGGAGGTTCTTATCATGTTCTCAACCATCTGCTCTTAATTGGAGGAGGCTTTACCATGATGTCTTCTAACCATCTACTTTTTAATGAAGCGGGTCATTACTGTGCTTTCAACCATCTACTCTTTTAAAGGAGGAGTTTCTCACTGTAGATATGTCATTTCATTTATTTCAAAATTGTATCACCTTTCTGCAAATCATATGTCTCTTCTTGGTATTATGTCAAATAGGCAACAATTTTCTTTATGAGATATGTATTTTGTGTAAAATATCCCTGTGAACCTTTAGAACATAAAACATATGACTTGTATATGTAGAGTAGCTGCTTGTTTAAACCTAGTTGACTATCCTCCTTTGACTGTGTTTGCAGAGGCATGTTGAATTTCCTTTTGGAGGGGATTCTGAAAAGACTGTTGGTCAGCATAACATCAGCTCTTTGCATTCACATGACTTGGAGGTTGCTCTTTATTTTTTAGGCAATTTTTTATTTCAAGCCACACCTATTGATGGCCCATTACTTGTTGTATTTCATTTGTTTTACTGAGGGAAAGCTAACTCATCATGAGGGATCCTTTTGACCTTGTCCTTTTTCTCTTTTTCACAATGATAATTACTGCAATCACACCCCTGCAGAGATGTAAAAACATATGACTTTGAACCTTGGAGAGCTTCCTTCGTGTCTTATGGATATTTTTCCTGATCTAAGCATATTATTTTAGACAGCGAACATGCTTATCTTCTTCTGTTTTGGATCTTTGTTGAACTTCTTCCGGACTGGGACATAATGACCTCTTAGTGGTGTGCGACCTATGGATGGATCAAGACTTGTTTTTACAGATTAGGAACTAATTCAGGGCTGACTGGTACTGAACAGACACTTTTGGTTCGGGATGTTTTTCCAAGGAAAGGATTCCCTAAAACAACACTTATCTAACTTAGGGGCGATCTTGACATGTTCTGAGTATTTCTTGGTATGACTAGATCTTCAAATGACGGATAACCAGGGATAGGGTTGCAGACACTTTTGGTCAATAGTTGGATAATGAATGGCTTGAGGAATAAGGGTAAATGACAGTAGATAACTTTCAGCTATGACAGCTATGGACAGGGTTATTTTGCTGAAACCAGATAGGTCTTGACAAATAGGTTTTTTCTTGTCATAGGCTAACTGGAAAGGGTAGGAGGACAAAAATTATTTTGGGGAGTTTTCTAGATGATAGATTAGATAGTTTGGAGATCAGTTTCTAGAAAAATCAGCTTAGAAAACTAGTCATCATCAAAAGGTGAAAAATACGAATTACTAACAGTGGCTCAATTTGGGGAGGGCAGCTCCTTTTCAGGAGGTGTCCAGAATTTCATATCTCTGGCTTGTGAAGACCAATGCCTTATCCATTGGCGTAAATTTCTTTCTTTCTTGATGCTATTTCTGAAAATTGACAGCATGATTAGCATCAAAGTCATCTTTACCTACCCATCTATATTCCCTAACCTTTTTTCTTCTTTTAGGTGAATTTGGACTAGCAACCCTTTGACATGATATTTTTGAAAAAGACACTATCTAATTCTACACTTATATCTGTCGGGAGTTCAGATTAAACTGATGAACTCCTTTGTTTCTCTACCTATGCTAGATTGACTGTCAAGATTAAGCTCTTTGACAGGATTTGATTCACTAAACTAAAACATGAAATTGAAAAATGACAAATCAGGATTAGACAGTCTGATTTTTCATGTATTTGTGGCATAAAAGACAAGCTGCACACAAATATTATTTTGCACGAAAATAAGATTTAGAAAAATCAGGGCTAGGATACATAGTTTGTTTTTCATCCCTGCTTTCCTCTTTGGTTCTGTTTTAGGCATGTGGAACCAGTATATTTTCCTAATCTACTTTCTTTTGACAAGTCAAGCTTTACACAATTTGACTATCCCTTCTTTCACTAACTTATTAGCAATAAATTTAAAACATGTTTTGTTATGATTAGGCTAGATAACTGAACAAAACATCTTTTGAGCACTAGTAGTGGCATATCGACTTGCGCACTTTCAGCATGACTCTTTTTTGAACATGGGGCTTTTTTTTTGTTTTAGAATCTACCCTCTTTTTCTACTTTTCTTGTTATTTTTGTGTTTTCTGTTTTTCTCAAAACAAACTGAAAGAAATATGCTCATGGGGTTGAGCTTATTTTGCATGCCTATCTATTCTATTCTAACCTATATATGATAGACATTTATTTGGTGAACTCTTCTTTCCAATATAACCAGTCAAGTAGATGATTGCATGGTTGATCTTGGTTCAGCTCTTTGATGATGTTGAAGAAATCAAAAGGCCACTTCCACCTCACTTGTTTTCGGACAGTAGTGCATAAGTTTTTTCTCATACTTTGCAGCAAACTGTTCATGGTAGAACCCACTACTCCTTCATATTTCTCAAGGAAAACAACAAATGGATCTTGGAATAATACCTTATCTAGAGGATTTGATATATAAGCTTCATTCAGGACTACTCTTTGTTCCACTTGGCTGTGTTTGGGACTCTCTTGGGAAAGAAACTTTTCCCCTTGCTCATGATCACTTGAGCTGTTAGACTCACCATACATTTCAGTGTATTCTTCTTCCCAAACTGATGTGTTCTGATTAGGTGGACTAAAAATTGTGTGAAGGTCATCATGTTGATGAACAAGGATACACTTTGGCAGTAAATCTTCTTGAAAGGATAGGGTGACAACTCTCATGTGTTTACCAACCTCTATTTCTTCATTTGCAATTTGTAACTCAATGGAACTTGGTGGCTGAAAATCTGGAATTAAGGAGGATTCCATGACCAAAATGATTTCCTCAACCATTTTAGGAGAAGGCTTCTCATTGAAAACTTGCTCAAAAATTTCATCATCCTCCTCAACCTCATCATCAAAGCTGAAAAACTGTTGATCTCCAATTATGTGAAAGTTATTGCTGATGGGCTGATATGAAGTGGAACAAAGGGTCAGAGATCCTTAACTTATGTCTGAACTTTCAAGGCTTCCCTCATCAGTGTCATAGGTGACCTGTTTTGGCTTCTTGATGCTTTCAATTTGATGATAGTGAACTTTATCCCATAAATCAACTATTGATGGCTCTGCAAGGTTAGCTTCTGCTTGGATATAATAATCACCAATATATTGATCAAACCTTGGAGAATAATTAATATAAGTAATGTCACCAGCCATATATATTGGACTGTCAGATTTTTTCTCCAGATTGATTTACAAATCTATTTTTTGACTCATGGTATGTAAGATCATAGGTTGATTGTATGTTTATGAGTTGATCTAGCTCTTCTTTAGTGAAAAAGGGAGGCATTTTCATCTCTCTTTGGATATAACTACAATGACCTTCTTTCTCTTGGGAAAGCTGATTTAGAGGATGAGTGTCTTTTTGGGCTTTACTTATGAGAGATGATGATTCATCACTTGTGCCTTTAGAGAGATCCTGTGGGTTCTCTTTTATTTCTTGATTTTTTTCATCTTCAACCAATTCTTTGTGATGTTGAGGATAGTTAGCATGTAATTCATGAGTTGCTTCTAATAGATTTTCAGGAGGCCAATTTTCTTATATGAACTCAAATGAATCAAATCATAAAGGTAGAGATCCTACAGGTTTTGATTTTTCTTCTATTTCAGATTCTATTTCATCTTCAACCATCTTTTCTTGATTTATGTGAGAGTTAACTTGAGCAGGGGCTTCCTGAATAACTGCTAAGAGATCTTTAGGATGCAAATTTTCTTTCAAAGTCTGGAATGATTTAAAGCATAAGGGTAGAGAACCTAAAGTTTTTTATTTTTCTTCCATCTCAGATTTTATTTCATCCTCAATCAACTCTTCTTTTCCATCTTGATCGTTAGTTTGGGTAAGAAATGTATGGATCTCCTCTAAAAAAACTTCAGGATGCCAATTTCCTAAGTTTTCATCAATGTTTACAAGGTGTTGTATAAGGTCTTTAGATTGATCGCAACAATTTTCAGCTAATGATAGAGATGGACAATGCCCTATATGGTGTTTATAAAATATCTTGTGGAAATCCTTCAAAGAAAACAAGATGCCAGGTTCTAGGTCTTCATACCATTCTCTTGCCTTTCCTTCTAATGTCCCCATGAACATTTTCATGAGGCAGTCCTCATGCCATTCAACCTTTAACCTCCATACATGTTTATGAAAATTGATGAGATGTAACAATGGGTCATCAACCTTTTCATCTCGAATGATAGGTAGGTTTTCTATCCAATTTACGTCTTTAGGCATTTTGTGTCGGAATCCAAGGATATGTTCTCTTCTCATTGGAGCATATCTCCTTTGTGTCATTGGATCCATCTTTGTTAATCAGAAAGGATCATTGTGGCTTTTCAACCAGTCTAGAGTTCTCTACCAGTGGAGTCTTTTGGTCTATTAAGGGTTGTGGAGTCGCCAGGTGGAAGATTTGAACTTTTTTGTCCACCATCAGCATGATTGGGATTCCTTAATGCATTCCCAGGAGATTTTATAAGGACTATTGGAGTAATAGGCCTACTGGAAGCTAGTGGAGTCGCCAGGTGGATGTTTTTAGTTGTTTTTAGAGATATGTCTATGGTCCACCACCAATACTGATAAAAAGCCAATCTAGGGATGTTTTTTTGGGTTTTCTGAGTTTTCTATGTGTAGCCCTGTGGTTTGTAAGAGTTTTCTAAAGTTGGGTCATCATTTTGCTAGGATGGTGAGACAACTTGATTCTACTCTTTCATAATACTTCTAGGTTGAGGGATTCTAAAGTCCTAAGGTATACTTAGTTTTTCACTAACTCAGAAGGTCCCACCGTGATCACCATTATATTAGTGAGCGGTGGGATAAGTCCAAAAGATAGTATTCTCAAAGGTCTCTGAAGGTTTAGGGAAGTCTAAGTTTGTTTATCACTCAGAGTCCCACCGTGATCACCATTATGTTAGGGTCCCGTGATTTGTTAGATTGGCAAGCCAAGTGACAGGGTAACATCAAACCAACTTGGGAGCCCAAGGACCTAGCCTTCTTGGACTCAGAGAGGGCTCTCTCTATTTGTGCAAGGGATGTAGAGTTGTTTGTGTCTTATGTTTTTTATTTTAGGCTAGTTGTTAAGTAGGTTTTTGGTTTGTTTTTAGGTTTTTTGAGGGAGGAACTGATCAAAGTTTTAAATAGATAAAAAAACTGTTAGATTAACTGGGCTATGGGGTTGAAAAGGTCGAGAAAGCCTTAGATTGTGGACAAGGTATATTGAAGGGCCGATTTGATCAAGGTAAATGGATTGTTTGGGCATAAGTGAAATGAGATGGACACTAAGTTTGTGAAGGAAAAAGAGTTTTAAGCACAAATAGTTTTACAACAAACATTTATGTGGTAGGGATAACCATTAATCACTATAGATGAAACTCAAACTGATAGATGCATAAAATAAACATTCAGGCGATACATAGAAGTATAAGACCCTTTAACTTTAGGAAAATCACCTTCAAACTTTTGGGAAAACAAATAAGATGGAAAAGCAACTCAATATAAGAAAAGGGAACTCCTAAATATCATATTTTAAGCTATTGGGATCTTTAAAAGTAGAATGCAAAACCTAGGCAAAGGGAAAGATCAAAACAAGACCTCTGTGGTTCAACTAAGACAATCAATAATTCAAAGAGAGTTTTCAGAGATGGGGCTTTGACTAGCCATGAGTAAGCAGGGCATACCGTGAATCATACTTAGTATGCATAACAACCATAAATGAAACAAGTAACAAGTTCTTCAGTGATCAAAGAGTAGTTAAGAATTCTTTGATATGACTAAGAAAGATGAAAACACAGAAGCTGTAATGAATCAGGAAACTTGAGGTGCCTCCATGGGCATGTCTCAAATCTATTCTTTACTGTCCTACAACAAGTAAGAAGCATGGAAACATATGTGTAAAATGAGAAAACATAACAAATAAAGAACACTATACCATTTTACCAAGTCAAGGAATCCTACAACAATCCTCTTTCATCATCCAAAACGTTCAAGAAACTAACCAATGCATGAGACAAAGTATTTCTTCGAAGCTTGTATAACCATATATTGCTCTATATCATCAAGTTCAGCCTTGTTTACAATGAAATCTCTTGGAATATATAGGCCAAAGTGAAGGATAACCTCCTAGTGCAACTAGCAAGCTCATTGGCCCATCACAAATATCTGATTTTGTCCTTGAGGCTTTGCAAAGCCCAAGGCACAAAATATCTATAAAAATATCCTTAAAATGCTAAAAAAGGAAATTAAATTGAATTTTCCCAACTGAAATTGGCCAAAAAAGGCTAAACGCTCATTTGGAACAGCCTCTTCAGAAAACTGCATTTTTCACAAAAATGCTTCAGAAATATAGCAGCAGAAAATTCTTTGTCTTGTGGGAAACTTTTGAAGGACTTCTCGATGTCAAACCGAGGTTCGTGATGGCTCGTTGGAAAGCTCTGGATGTCTAGTTTCTGAAAATACTTTGTTTTCCCAAAAATGATCACTGGAAGCCCATGAAAAACTGACCTGTGTGGAAAAACCTAGAAATTAGCCCTTGTTGATATGCGAGGCAGAGTGTTGAAAAAGTGACTGTTTTTCGCCTCTTTGGGGGACCAAAATATCTTCAATTGATCTGAAATTTTCTGAGTAGATGCCCCTGAATTTAATGCATTCAATGATACCACTTTCAACCTCTGAGGATGCTTCGAACTAAAATGGCGACGCCCATGATTTTCTGCAAATAAGCCCAAAAATGTCAAAAAAAAAAACTTGTCGAATTATGCCCAATTTTGGCGAGCATAACCCTCATGGGTTTTTAGAATCATGTAGAGAAACGAAGGCAAAATTTTCAATTTTTGATGTGCCTTTTCCCACTTTTTCTACCGGGTGCCTCTTTCGGACCACCTTGAGCTTTTATTATGTAACCATCAATTTCCTTCGGGAAAATTGATTTAGCTTTTTATAGTGCCCAGTCATTTTCTTTTGAAGGCTTAAGTCTCTATTAGCTCTTTCCAACTTATCCTCCAAGTGTTTATTTTCCCATTCAAGCTATGCTTCTCTATTATTTTCTATTTCTTGGGTGAGTAAAGAAGTAAGAGGAAAAGATCGGAAAAGGGCTGCCTCTTCTTCTTTCTGTTTCTCCAAAGCTATTTTGAGACCCATAGTCCTAGGCCTCTTCCTCTTTGGCTGTTCTTCTTCTTCAGTGTCATTGAACTCGCCCATGAGCTCTTCCAACTTGATTTGTGCTTTGGAGGCTTCCCTTTGGTACTTGAAAGCCCAGGCCTCATAAACTTCCATGTGGACATTCATTTGTTTGTTTTGTGTTTGTAGAACATGTATGAGGTCCTTTGACCTCTCTAGATCAGCTCTTAGGTCATGAATTTGTGCCTCTCTGTTTAGTAGAAGAGTTTCGAGAATTTTGGTTTCATTATCCCCATCATTACTATCTATTTGGATAATGTCAAAATCCCTTTCCTTCTCATTGCAACTTTCATCCTTTTCCTTCCCTTTTCCTTTTATAGGTTTCTTGGTTCTCCTCTTCTTTGGTAATTCAACAATGGGTTGCTTGGGCAACTTGCCTTTGCTTCGGAGTAATCTAGTAACATTGGGAGTTACAACTTGAGCCACTTTCTTTCTTTAAGTTCAGGGCTTTGTTACCTTTGGAGAAGAAAGCATGGCCCCTTGCCTAGGAGAGGCAGCTAGCACATGCTCTATTTGGTCTTTACCCTTACTGCTCCCATCATCATCTTTGTCACTATTTTCCTCCTTTTGAAAACTGCTTTTTTGGTCTTTATCACTGATATGCTCATGGTCATTGATTTGGCCCTTTTGCTCTATGCTGCCCTCTTTAGAATGCTCACTGCTTGGGGTTTGATTGTCATCATCTTTGCCGACTGGAGGACTTTCTTGATTTTCATCATAAGTGTCCCTTTGAGGACTGTCTTGACCCTCCTCATAAGTTTTTTGGCTGTCATCTTGTATGTCTCCTTGAGGGCTGTCTTGTTCACTTCTGTCCCTTTTTTCTTCATGGTTTTGGTGCTCTGTAACTTCACTGTTTTCTACCTCATTACCATTATGCTCACTGCTATGTGGGCTGCCAACAATTTCCTCTTTATGACTGCTGTGTTCTGCATCAATTTTTTCCAGCTCTTCATCATTGTCCTCTTTATGCTCACTATCATGCTTGGATTCTTCATTGTGTCCTTCCTCATCACTTGTTTGCCTCCTCTCACTTTGCTCTTCTTCATTGTTTTGCCCTTTCTCACTTTGCTCTTCTTCACTGATAGTTTGCATCCTTTCTTCTTCACTTTCAATTATAGGAGTTTTTTGTTTCTTAGGAGTGGATTCAGTGGAAGAAGGAGAAACATGATGAGTGGATGGTGAGGAAGGCGCATGAGATGAAGAAGCAGTGGCGAAATCGAGATGGGAGATGAAAGAGTCCCAAGAAACTCTCTTTTTCTCAGGTTGATGGAGGATGATGATCTTGATAAGGGAATGATAAAATATTCAAGCTTTTTGTTGAGTGAAAGGCTTCTTTTGAATAGTAGAAGCCATCTTGTCAATGCTTCTATAGAGAAAAAAAGGTAGGTTTAGCAATTGAGTTCTTTTGAAGTGTATGAGTAGCCTGATCTGATAAGCATAAGCCCGGGAAAACCTCCCTTCGCATGTGAAATACTTCATGATGATTTTCATGAGAGGAGCATAGCTGGTCAACAAGTAGGAAAAAGGAAAAATAGCTGGGCATGCATCCCGATGTTCTGGTTTCAAGAAGGGTTTGTATTGATTGGAATCTAGGTAGGTTTGCTTAAAAAAAAATTCTCCGATATCTGGAATTTTGGTAACTTTGGAGATAGCTCTAAGAGAGAGCTTGAAGTCTAAACCTACTAGATGAAAATGCTTCCTTTGCAGCCTTAAAGCAAACAAATGTGTCAAGGGAATATAACTTTTCACTTCTTGAACCTTTTGACAATATTCCAAGCATCCTACTTCATGAAAGTTAAAGAGCACTGAAGGAGATGCATTCACTTCCTGAGTTGAAAAAGGCTCATACCTTTTATGAGGACCACTCCTGCTATCTTGCTTAGGAGGCATTTTGTTTTCTGATATCCTTTACTGACTTACCCAGGAAAACTTGATCAATTTTTTTTGAAATAGGCTCTTAATCAAACACTTTTTACTCTTTGAAAAACTAAGTCTGTCCTTAGTCAGCCCACAAGTTTGTTTAAACAAAACCAGCTCTTTTTGACCTTGACAATATGAACTCTTCTCCCTTAGATCACTATTTTCTGTAGTTTATTTGAAGCAAGAAATAAGTTCCCTTGAAAACACTGTCTCCTTTGGTAACACTGTTTTAATGGACTGAACTAGAACAAAGACTGTACCCTTTAGAAAAAACATTATGTTCTGCTTCTGAATAAACTGCCCTCCTTTAATGATCATTGTTTTTCTTTTGTGTTTAGCAAACAAGTATTAGCTGGATGAAGAGAAATTCACCTCTTCAGTACTGTGTGTGAGTAATGAGGTCTTTGACAAGGTATGTTTGTCGATTTTGGAGGAAAATGCCTTTTGGTTTTGGCACACAGTTTCTCAATCTTGAATCTCTTTTTTTGAAAAGGTTAACACAACTTCTTTCAAACTGGTAACATTCTTCCTTCCAATTACTACCTTCGTTAGCAAACACTGATCTTTTGAAATCAATGATTCTTTTGTGGCTATTTGAAACAAAAGGTGCTCATGAAAAACATTGTTTAATATACTCCTCCAAACTGGTTATGAGACCTCCTACAAACTCTGTTTTTTGTTTATGAGACTGCACACATTCTTTGCTATTTTAAAGCATAAAAGCCCTTTCAAGCTGGCATATTCAACCCCTTCTTTAACCAGTCTTTATCTTTGAAATCACAGCAAGAAAACCTTCTCTAAACTGACACAAAACCTTCACTATTTCATACCAGAAGAAAAACCTCCCTTTCTTTGAAAATTATGATTTAAACCCTCCTCGAGCTCAAAATTTAGCTAGGAATCGAGAAATACCTTAAAAAGGAGTTTTTGAGGCCCTTTGAGTGTTGGTGTAGTGTGCAAAGAAGTGTGTTTGGAACGTTTTTGATGGGCGGGCGCTGAACGCAGAGGCCTGTCGGGTCGGCCTCGGGTGCCCAGCACAGGTGCACTGTGCTTCTTAAGAAAATGCACTGCGTCCTCCTTACAAGCACGTCGCACGTGTATACAAGTGCGCCGCACTGAAACTAAACTCGGAATTTCTTCACAAATCGCTCAAAATTGCTTCTTTCCTCGATGAGAATGCTAATGCATGTTTGGTTTATGCCTTTTAGGCTTATAAGGTTTTGTTAAAAGGAAAAAAAGTATTTTCCCCTGTTTCAAAATTTAACAACTTTTTAACGTTTATCACCTTGTGTTTTTTGAAGAGGAAACTTGAATTTATGTTCAAGTTTTTCCTAACCTTTTTCCTTTTGCATAAACTATTTCACTGTGTAACTCCTTGGGGAGCTGACTTTCTGTTTCTATGTGAAGGAACCCACTTTCATATTTTTCTCAAAAAAAGGTAGCATTTCTAAAAAAGCACTCTCTTGGTCATAGATTTACCATTAGAGCAATAATCTTGTGGATATACAAGATCCTTCCATTTGATATAAGCATTAAGATACCCAAAATGAAGTGTAAGCTCTCACACCGTCCTAGACCTTTCAACAGCTGCCCTCCAAGTATATTGTCTGTTTCTTCTAGAGAAATCACTGCCTTCAACACTGTATTACTTTGAAAACACCATAAAGACCAATCATCTGAATGAAATTCATACAAATAATGCTATTGCAACCCTTTTGAAAATGTCATGTATCCATTGTTTTTGAAGTAAGGAGGCATTTTGACACCATGATGTTACTGCTTTGTTGATGATGAAACACAGGCCTTAAAACTCTAAACTTTCATTTGCTCCATTGATTTTCACCCTTTTCTTTCAAACGGAGAACTCACTTAAACACCATTGGAAACACTGCTGATGCATCTTTTGCTTCATCCCTGGGAAAGAGGTGGCCTATAATTTCTGAAGTCACTTAAAACACTTTAACCCTCTGCTTTTAAATGAAGGAGGTTATTATCATGTTCTCAACCATCTGCTCTTGATTGGAGGAGGCTTTACCATGATGTCTTCTAACCATCTACTTTTTAATGAAGGAGGTCATTACTGTACTTTCAACCATCTGCTCTTTTAAAGGAGGAGGTTCTCACTATAGATATGTCATTTCATTTATTTCAAAACTGTATCACCTTTCTGAAAATCATATGTCTCTGCTTGGTATTATGTCAAATAGGCAACAATTTGCTTTATGAGATATATTCTGAGATATGTATTCTGTGTAAAATATCCGTGTGAACCTTTAGAACAGAAAACATATGACTTGTATATGTACAGTAGCTGCTTGCTTAAACCTAGTTGACTGTCCTCCTTTGACTGTGTTTGCAGAGGCATGTTGAATTTCCTTTTGGAGGAGATTTTGAAAAGACTGCTGGTCAGCATAACATTAGCTCTTTGCATTCACATGACTTGGAGGCTACTCTTTATTTTTTAGGCAACTTTGGCTTTCAAGCCACACCTATTGGTGGCCCTTTACTTGCTATATTTCATTTGTTTTACTGAGAGCAAGCTTTCTCATCATGAAGAATCCTTTTGACCTTCTCCTTTTTCTCTTTTGCACATTGATCATTACTGCAATCACACCCCTGAAGAGATGTAAAATATATGACTTTGAACCTTGGAGAGCTTCCTTTGTGTCTTATGGAGATTTTTCCTAATCTAAGCATATTCTTTTAGACAACAAACATGCTTATCTTCTTCTTTTTTTGATCTTTGTTGAACTTCTTCCGGAATGGGACAGAATGACCTGTTAGTGGTGTGCGACCTATGGATGGATCAAGACTTGTTTTTTCAGATTAGGAACTAATTCAAGGCTGACTAGTACTGAACAGAGCTTTTGGCTTGGGATGTTTTTCCAAGGAAAGGATTCCCTAAAATACCACTTATCTAACTTAGGGGTGATCTTGACATGTTCTGAGTATTTCTTGGTATGATTAGATCTTCAAATGACAGATAACCAGGGATAGGGTTGTAGACACTTTTGGTCAATAGTTGGATAATGAATGGCTTGAGGAATAAGGGTAAATGACAGTAGATAACTTTCAGCTATGACAACTATGGACAGGGTTATTTTGCTGAAACCAGATAGGTCTTGACAAATAGGTTTTTTCTTGTCATAGGCTAACCGAAAAGGGTAGGAGGACAAAAATTTTTTTGGGGATTTTTCTAGATGACAGATTAGACAGTTTGGAGATCAGTTTCTAGAAAACTAAGCTTAGAAAACTAGTCATCATCAACAAGTGAAAAATACTGATGACTAACACAAAGAAAGTATGGAATGTCACTTCACAATTCGAGATCTAAACAAACCTCAAAATCTATATTCAATAGCCTTCCTCAATTGTTGTCTTAATCTTCTTTATGTATTTTATGAGCCTTCCCATGCCTTGGCCCACCTCTAAACTACACTGTGCATGTGGACATACTCCTCATTGTTTGACTACGTTGTCTCTCCAAGTCATCCATCATGTTTACATACAATGTAAACCCCCTCCATCATGTGTGCATTAATTGCACCACTTCCTCCATCACTTCATCATGAATGCTCTATGATATTTCATTAGATGCCTTCCATGATCTTAGTTGACTTCTTCAACCTCCATGATCTATCTTAGTAATGAGACATGATCTCCAATCCATTCACATTAGTAGTTGCTCCACTACCTCATTATGTAGATCTAGGCTTAATTAATCCACATTCACACATAAAAAGTGGATATTTATTCAACTTGAGGATTATGGGTCCCTCCACCCTTTTATTTACTTAATTCATTAATAAAATTAAGAACTCTAATATTCCAAATGTCATGTGAAAATTTGGGAATATTATAGTCCTCCCCGGAAAAATGTTTCTTGACCTCAAGCAATTATAAAAGTAGATGCAAAATACATCCATTTCCCTCCAAATGGCATCCACATAAGGAAGGCCTCCTCCATTTCCTGCAATGTGTCATTCATGTTTGGTTCCAAATTTGTCTCTCAAGAATGTATAGAATGACCTCCAACTGTATGGTTAGATGTCCTCCTTCCACCATGAAGTACCAAGTGACAACCATATGATGTCCAACATTCTCATCAACCCATGAGATACACAAAGTAAAGTGGTTCTTCCCACAAAGGAAAAGCTCCATCTCATAATACATATCTTCATCCCATGTTTCATGAAGTACATTGAGCATTAACATGCTCTCACCTCTAGCCTTGCTGGCCTTGTTGGTTCCAAGCATCATTCCAACAATATGCAAAAGAATAAATAGAGACATATGGATAGACCAAAGTGCAAAACCATATTCTCCCAATAGTAACCACCAGAGTAGGGCCTCTTGCTGCCATCCTCCATCTCCTCCATGTAAGATGGACAAGCCAAAATCCCCCAAAAGCAACCAAAGCAACAAGAGATATTGCTACCTCTTCATATCATCATGAGAATCATGGAGTAACAACAACATGCTAAAGGACATATAGAATGTCATGCCAGCCCAATACTAGCAAACCCCATTATCACATATCATGAGAGTACTATGCCATATTACAAACAATACAAAATACATAAACATGGGAGATGCCATGCGATGGCCAAACTCTCTTAAGGACTTCAAAGATGAAAATGCCTTCTTTTGTTGTAGTTATCATTGATACACAAGGCAAGAGATGAGAAAATATGAACCTTTGGTTGGTAACCATACTCGCCCAAGAGCAACAAACGTAACCAAGCTTCGTACTGGCCCATTTCATATATTTGCAAGTGGTCATGCAACCCCTTGTTTATCATTCTCACCCACTCATCCCAATGTGGATGATGAATGATGTACTGCATAAACATGGTATCATCCCTTTGTAGAATACCATCCTCCCCAAACTGATGAAGAAATTTGCACTCCATGAAATGTTGAAGTGCACCTCCAATGAGATCTCTTAATGAGACCTTCTTCTCGTCAATGGCCTTCCAAAACCAATGAGGTTGTAGATCTGTTCCACAGAGAAGTCTTTGTTTGAGATGTGAGATGCTCATTGAGAAAGTGTCATCAAGAAAGGAGAAAATATTTCTCATCTAAAGATGTCTACAAATTATCATCTTACCATTTGTTGCTTCACGAGTGAAGCTACCTTTAGAATGCTCCAAGAATAATGGGGCTCCTTCATTATGACTGTTCCTAAGTTATAGCATTGTAGATCTGCATGGTAATACATATCTTATCTCAAAGCAAGGCACAATGCTAATCTCATAACCAGTCATTGTACATAGGATTATGCTCATCCCATTTTCTGAAACTCTACACTTCAACTCAAAGGGTTGAATCCAGTCCATCAATGATAAACTGGGATAGCTTTCCATCTCCTCCTTGATCAGATCAAGGGTCCTCTGCGTTGTGATATGTTGCTGCTTCAAATCAACATTTTGTTTTAACCCTTGGTTATGCATTGGCCCTGATGGCATGTCCACATAAGTTTCAATAAGATCTATTGAAACAATAGGTTATAAATGTGTATGTATACCTTGGATAAACTTATGTGTGGGGACCTCTTGCCAGAACACAAGAGTTCCTCCAACTTGGACAATGGTGTCTCCCACTACTGGTAAGAGAGATGGCTGCTCTTCTACCAATGTACCAGTGTTGGAATCTTCCTCCTCTTCCTCATGCATCTCCTGAATCATGCATGGGAATCTATGTCTTAAGAGCTCAAGACTATGTTGCAAAGTTGCAAGTGTCTCTTCTCTAGATGCAAGTACTTCTACAGTTGGTGGTGAATGTGGTGACTCCTTGTCCAACGATGACAAGATTGACATCCCCCTTTGTTTCCTTAGGAAATGTATCTTTGTGGCACATCTCTGTCTTCGTCACATCAAAATTCTTTCTCAACTTTTGAAAGAAATATGAATATTTAGTCACCTTTGCATGCTCTATGTGACTAAATCACCAATCATTAGCTTCACCTAGAAGATGAAGTGCTACAATTTGGACAACCTCTTTTTCAGCCATAGGATGTAGCATGAAAAATGTATCTAACTCTTTCCTCCAAGCCTTAACAGTGCTTGAAGAAGATCCATCAAATGTAGGCAAATAAAATCTATTGTTTTTGTTTCTTCTATTGCTGCTATAGGATCTTCTTTCTTCTTTGAGTTCAAAGAATTCTTGGAGAGTTAGACTCTCTTTGAAGGCTTTAGAATGTTCTTTGTACTCTTCTAGATATAGACCAAGAGTCTCATGAGTCTCAGGTTCTCTTCTTTCTTCATTTCTATATCTCTCACCTTATTCAAAGAAATTGAGCATAGTAGATCTATAAGGAGATCTATGATTCTCTAGTTTTCTTTTTTGTTGATAGGAAGTGCTTGGACCTTCCTCATCAAATATTCTTCTTGGATCCTTCCTCTGTCTTTCTCTCTTCATTTGATTGAACTTCTTGGACAGATATTTCTTGGATCTAAGAGAGGAATGGAAAAGTCCTCCTTCATGATAGATCTCATCTATCTGCTTCTTCTTTTGATGCAAAAGATGAAGTGTCCACAAGCTGAGAGAAAGATCATGCTTTGATACCACTGTAATATCCCAAAATGGGAGAATGCAATAATACTGAAACACAATATAAGAATTGCAACTAAGTAAACAATAAATCTAAAGAAAACATCAGAATATATAGAGAAGCGGAGCCATTTTATAATATGGATATGAATCAGTTACACAATGTACAAAAGATGAGTAGATCTAGCCAAAGAGATGGCCTAGAATCACCCAGCAATGATGCTACAACTAGAATTATGTAACTGGTGAGCTTACAAGAAGAAATACTACGTTGTCCCTTTAGCTACTGATATACTTGAGACTGCTTCAAAAGGAAATGAAGATCTAGGGAGCTGAGGAGCTCTAATGATGCCAAGATTCAATATTTGGACAATGTGATGAGAACCCAAGATAACCCAAAAAGGATTTTCCAGA
The DNA here is from genome assembly GCA_034641835.2 of Pinus albicaulis. NCBI lineage: Eukaryota > Viridiplantae > Streptophyta > Pinopsida > Pinales > Pinaceae > Pinus > Pinus albicaulis. The sequence goes on from JAXQQM020081476.1 coordinate 175,026, forward strand.
TCTACAACTTTGGAAAACCACCCTCCTAGGATTTGATCCTTTTTCTGCTGGGTTATACAAATATGAAGCTAGGTCTAATCCAAAGATGGATGTAATATGTTCTACAAACAGATCTGAGCTTTGAGGGCTGATCCCTCCTTCAGATCTACAAGCTAGGAGCTTGAGATATTGTATCCTCTTCTTCCTGCTTTAGATTACAACAACTGAATATGCAGCTACTAGAGAAACTGCATTATACAAGAGGGAGAGGCTATATGCCTACTGAAATATGTTGCAATAGACTCCAGGCTGATGGAAATATGGGTGGCAAGGTGAGGGGATGATCCCTCACGGGATTACTTGCAGAATACTAGTAACTTCCTTCCTCGGATCTGCAATGATGGACTACACAATCCTTGACGGGACTGCTGCTGATAGGAGCTCAATAATGTTTGGCGTAATGCTAGATCTGAAATGAAGCCCTGGTAATGCTGCTCTTCAAGCACAAGGTGATAGGAATAATCCTACACCAGTTCTCCAACTGAAATACTGAAGACAACCTCCACCTCCAATCTGATATCTAGAAATTGTGTAATTCCTGAAGGTAGATGTTCTGTAGATGATGGAAAATATAAGTGGCACCAATGCCTGATGTAGAATGAAGTACAACCCTCTTCCTTGGAGAAAACTTAAAGAAAATAGGTGGGATTCCCGACCAAGAACACCATGTGCTAAACATCACTTGCAATCTTAGCTAAATATTCAAAGAAACCATGGAATGTCACCTGACAATTCCAGATCTAAACAGACCTCAAAATCTATATTCAATAGCCTCCTTTCATTGTTGTCTTCATCTCCTTTATATAGTTTATGAGCCTTCCCATGCCTTAGCCCACCTCTGAACTGCGCTGTGCATGTGGACATAATCCTCCATGTTTGACTGGGTTGTCTCTCCAAGTCATCCATCATGTCTACATACAATCTATACCCTCTCTATCATCTGTGAATTAATTGCACCACTTCCTCCATCCCTTCATCATGAATGCTCTATGATATTTCATTAGATGCCTTCCATGATCTTAGTTGAGTGCTTCAACCTCCATGATCTATCTCAATAATGAGACACGATCTCCAATCCATTCACATTAGTAGTTGCTCCACTACCTCATTATGTACATCTAGGCTTAATTAGTCCACATTTACACATAAAAAGTGGATATTTATTCATATTGAGGATTATGGATCCCTCCATCCTTTTATTTACTTAATTCGTTAAGAAAATTAAGAACTCTAATATTCCAAATGTCATGTGAAAATCTGGGAATATTACAACTGGTTAGGCTCGTATATTATTCGGGAAGTGAGAGATGGAGGCGAGGTCCAACTCACCAAGAAGAATGGGGAATTCCCCCTAGTCGAATCAACGGTAGCATATTAAAACTCTACAGGACCAACTCTGTCCCTCGCAGTTGGCAATGACTATATGGCTAGCATAGAGTCTTGAAGCTCTGAGTAGTTGGTCTGGGGAATAAGACTATAAATGGGTTGCAAAGAGAAGCACATGGGATTCAAGTGAGCGTGGATAAAGTGAGCGAGTTTCAGAAGAGCACGACTCCAGTTATCAAAGACAAGAATTTTACTTAGTAGTGCATCGATACATTTACTCCATTAAAGTATGACTTGAGTGACATGAGATTGCACACCACCGTTGTTACTAGGGATGAGTCACAGTTTTGCATTGGGGGCTTGTTGGAGCCTCGATCCCCTGCGAAGTCAAGACTCCGTAGATTGAGGCGTAGAGTGTGGAGAGTGTAGCACAAAGTATCTATTTGGACTTAAGAGCTTTGGGTTGGATCAAAACCCCTTAATTATGTAACGGGGTGGGATGTTTTGTGAACGTTGGACTCCACCCGTGGTTTGGGACCATGGTATTGTAAAAGCTAAATCTATATAAGGATTCTAGATAGGATAGGCATGATAGGCATGAAAGGTAATGAATGATATATCTTTTGTGATGCATTGGATGTGAGAATGAGTTAAAGTATGTGTTTTGGTTTAGATGGAAAGGCTCCTGCAACTGTGTGCGCAGAGACCTTAGGAAATATTGTAGCTATGTGGGCAGGGCCTTGCACTTGTATGCGCAGGGTAGAAAGTGATAGTATGAGACAAATATGGATATGAATGAATGAACTATCGAGAACATATGAGTTATATTGATGTGTTTAAGTTTTACTTAATGTTTATGAATGACTATGCTGAATAAGGTTTTTGTTCTGTGACTGAATAATGTAGTTTGTTTTATGGTCATTTACTGTGTTTAATGCATGAATGAGTAAGATCGTGAAGTCTTTGAGTAAGTTCAACAGTTGTGTTGAAAAACACTAGTAATATTGATAGATCTGACCTGCGGAGTTCTAATAGAAAGGAAAGCCCTAAAGCCAATGTCCTCTATCCCTCTGGATGCAGAAACTTTGTTCTAGCATCCCCCTATATTGCCTTGGGTGAGACTTCGGTCTGCACAAGCATATCGTTGTTGAAAGGGCCGGTAATAGTGGGTTTTGCTGGACTTCGCACACTATCTAAACGAGGGTTAGAACCCTATAAAGCCAACAGATTCATTTTGATCAAATCAGTTTTCTTTGGTGTACCTGTATTAATCTTGATCTTGTACCTTTTTGGATTAGTTCTGCAAGTTTTTTCTTTTATCCTCTAGCCCAGATTGACGACGGTCAAAGGATTATATGGCTGGGCATATTTTGGTTTCCGCATCATTTTCTTCCTTAGATGGTTTCTTTGGGAGCGTGTATATGCTTCATCTCTTCTGGTGGTCATGGTCGTTGTCCATCATAATTTCCCTTCACATTTTTATGTTTTCTGGTCTCTTGTTATGTGTAGCATGGACTATTGAGGCTTTTGGAATAATTGGTTTCCTGGCAAATGTAACTTTTTTTCCTCTGAAAGGAAATAGTAAGAGTATTCTAAAATCCTACCATCCATATAATAATTATTAGGAATTTCTTTTAATTTAATAATCAATAATATTAGGTGGACGATACGGATTTAACATCCATGGAATATTCTAGATTATTTTGAGTCCTATACACATATCAAAGGTTGATATTTATCTTCAAAGCAGTTACACCATTTTCCTTTCTAATTAAATTGATTAAGTAAAAAAAGATATCATATTAGCAAGTTTCATATGGAGTGAGTTATGGTTTTTTTTTTTGGGCATGTAGTATTGCTAAGCCATGGTATTATAACAAAAATTGTTCAGAGATTAAAAATCTTCACGCTAAAGACAACTTCAATCTCCATGGTTAAGGCTTATTTTCCATATTTTTCTAAATCTATATATGTTTAACTTATATATTAATTGTTTTATAATAATGATAATAATTATTATTAATATTATTATTATTATTTAAAATAATGAATATTATGGATTTATATATCCATTTCCATGAGAGGTAGTGGTAAATGACTAATTTCTCATGATTTTTTAATAGTTCATTTAGCACTCATTGCATCGGATGATGCTCACATGGGTGAAGAAGTGAGATTGAAACTAGTGAACTGAACACTTCCCGATGTCACCCATCCCAGAACTCCTCTAGCTCAAGCATGCTTAAGTGTGGAGTTTTACCCCACAATCAATCCCACTTAGCTTGCTACCCATTTGCAAAACCTTAGCAAGTATTGTGCCTCATAAACCATTCAAGTAGAGCTCACTTTACTCTTTTTATTCAAGTAGAGCTCCCATAATAATTGTTTTTATTTTATTTAAATTTAAAAAATAAAAAATAAATGTAATTCAGAAAATTCATATAATCATTCAACAAGTTTCATATAAAAAGAATTATGCTTTTTATAAAAAAAAAGTTATGCTTTTTTCTTGTATTGATATTTATAAATTAAAAACTTCAATGATAAAGTGAGATGAATCTACATTCAAAGTAGTTATGTCTTTTTTGTTTTTTTAACTTAATTGATTAATTAAAAAAATTCTTATAAACATTTAACAAGTATTATATAAAAAGAGTAACAAATGTCATATAAAAAAAATTATGATTTTTATAAAATGAGTTAAACTTTTTTCAATATTGATATTGAGCAATGGTATTATAAGAAAACTTATTTATAAATTAAAAATTTTAATTAAAAAAAAAAAAAAAATACATAGTTAAAAATATTGTTAAATATTTTTTTTCTCTTTTATATATATATGTATATTATTTTGATGTTTACCTCAATCCTTTGGTTTATATAATCTAAAATAATGTGAATTGATGTGAAAAACAAAGTAGAAAATCTTAATTGATATGAAACCTAACACTGAATATGACATGGCAAATTTTTAGTGGTACAAACCCTAAAAGTAACCATATAAAAACATCACAAATGCAATTTTTTGTGCTGTAAGGGGATACAGAGATTCTAGTGAGACAAAATAAAAGAGATCAGATCCTTCGTGCTGTCGTGTTTTATAAATATTCTATTATTTGTCACAACATGTGGAATTCCTTGTATACTCGTGACTTGATACGAAGAACCTGCTGTTGCAATCGATCCTCACACGTATAGGTGGAATTTGGTCACATCCAGATCCAGAGCTGATGAAGGAATTAATGTTTGTTAGCTGTATTTTCGTACTATACCTGATTTTCGTATTTGGCAATTTTGCCCTATTTTAATTAAAATTATCGACTCTTAATGGCAGGTGTTGTCATTAAAATTGTTGTTTTCGTGAAGAGTTTATTTTCTTATAATTTAATTTAAGGAAATAGGTTAAGGAAGTGAAAATTTATTTATAAGAAAATAAATTTTGTAAAATTGTTTAAATAACAAAAATTAATAACAAACTTTTTTTTTTTTTTTGAATTGGACTATGTCTATTAAGCAAAAATTTGGTACATGATGAGAGTACAATAAAGAGAAACAAGAAACCAGCCAACCGGAAATGACAAACTGTCAACCTCGGTGCCGGAGAGAGAGAACGAAACAAGCATGGAGTTACAAAAATTAGCTAGAAGACAGGAAAAAACCGACTTCTACCCATTATGGGCAGAAGCCTCCACACGAATTTTTTTCCCTTTCTTTTTGTTGACTTTGACCCATCCATCATGGAGTGTATGAGCTAAGACGACTTGAAGACTGGAGTTCTCCAAAAGGGGGACTTCATTATCTGATTCGGAAGAGGAGGACTCATGAGTGCGTTTCTGAGTGATGGTATTGTCAGGAGGGTGCTCAGGTGCAGCGATGGACAAGTCCATCGTCTGAAGAGCATGATCCGATGCTGCATCACTGCCTTCATCTTCTGAACTTGAGGAATCCGAATCAACAGCTGGCGGTGGAGAGCAAGGAGCCCATCTTTTGGATTTGGACTTTGTAATGTTTTCTTTTTTCTTTTTTGCAGAGAAAGAGGGGCAGGAGTTCTGCAGATGCCCTGTTTGGTGACAATGGTGGCAACGGAAGACAGTATTCTCGTAATCTAAGATCTGAGTCCAAACAAAGTCGCTTATCTTGATGATGATTTGGTCGGGCAAGCCCTTTCTTAAGTTTATTGCCACACATATTCCGGTGTATGTGTATAGTCCTTGATTTTCCCTCCAATGATCCGCCATTAAAAAGCAGCCCAAGGCGTTGCCTATTCCTTTGTAGACTGCTATGTGCCATAGATGGGATGGTAAATTGGGAAGCTTGATCCAGAGAGGTGTCCTGGTGATGACTGCAGTAGCTGGATCGAAATCTGGGAACCATGGGGTTAAGAAGAGCCCTGTTGTTCCCAGAAATCAAGGACCTTCTTCTAAGGCCTGTTGATAATGCTTAGTGTGATCAAACAGTACTATGAAATGTCCTTTAGAACAGAAGCTGACCTTGCAATGGTGAGTCCAGTTAGCGTGGATACATTCATAGAGTTCCTTAGTGCGTGACCAAAGACCATTGAATCTGCATATCATGGCTCTTTCTGCAAATTTTTGAAGATATTCTGCCAGATCTGGATGGGAGATTTCAATGGAGGGAACCTCCTCTAATTTTTCAACCAAAAAAAGCTTGGGTTTGGGGCCTTCATGGGGTTTGGGGGACCCAGAATGAACAACATCTTTGTAGGAGAATGTAGGAGCAGAAGATGACTGTCCAACAGTGCCTCCTCTCAGACGAAGAGTAAATACAATAGAATCATTTATGTTAATGTTGTAAACAGAGAGGAGAAGAAGATCCTCAAGTTGTTTACCTTGATAAATAAGTCTCTGGAGAACTGAGGAGATCCCAATCCGACGTTCCAGATTTAGCTTGAGATTCTGCACCAAGTCCGAGGAGCTAACCCATTGCAATATGGTTTTGCCAGAGAGTAGCACAATCTCGATCTGAAAAGAGACAGAGTAATTTCTGAGCACTGTATTTGCACGGCTACTGAGGTTCTAGGAGACAATATTTCGTGCCATCGTTGCCTCTCTATCCTGCAAAGAAACCCCCTTGTGCAGTTCTGAGACAGTCTGGAGGCTGATCGATATCTGGGGAACCAGATCCGCCATGTCGCTATAAGACTTACTTGAGGCTTGGTCCGCATACACTCTTTCAGAGTTGAGAAACCCCAGATCGCCAAAGTGATAGCCGCACCTTCCATCCGGCATTGGGTTCTTCGATCTCCCTAGTTGCAGACCCCAAGGAATAACAAATGCTACGGCAACATCAATAGTGGAAATGTCTGTAGGTTTCCATGTGTCGACTTCCTTTACTTTACTGTGAGCCCCGATCAAGCTGGAACCGAAGAGAACAACATCCGAGGCAGAACTTGTAGCATTGGCGGCAGGGGTTTCTGTGTCTATTGCAAGGGTAGCTCGAACCTCGTCAGCGGCGGTAAAGTTGAGAAAAACCCTAGCGCGATTCATCTTGCTCTAATCTCAATAACAGACTTATTATTAGTTTTACAACTAACTTATAATGAGTTTAAAAGATATTTTCACATTTAAAAAAGTGATAAAAAATAATATATTTATGAGTTATATATTATTGTTTTGCACTGTATTAGTGCAGATCTTACATTTTTAGGGTACATTTTGGTTTTGTTTTAAACAAGATATGTTTATATATCATTTTTAGGATTCAAGTACATTAAGTAATTTTATTTAGCAGTCAATGTGATGGGCACACTTGTGAAGAAGTGGGATTGAAACTAGTGAAATGAATCACATAGCTTTAATCATGACTTCCCCCGTAATAAGGACTTGGCTCAAGCTCACTTAACTGTGGAGATTTCCCCACAATCAATCCCACTTACCTTGCTACCCCATTTATAAAATATTAGTAAGTATTGTGGCTCATGAACCATTCAAGTAAAGCTCCCTTACTCTTTGTATTTAAGTAAGGCATTCATCTATGACCATTTTCATAAAAGATACTAATTTCTCATAATTTTTTAATAATCTACTTAGCAACCATTACATTACATTTAACAATTTTATAAACATATAAATTAAAAAAATCTTAATTTTCCATAGTTAAACCTATACAATATAAATGACCAGTTTGCATACAGCTAAATTCATTTCAAGATTTAAATATATGACACAGCATTACCATCAATTTTGAATCACCATATTACAGCTTTAAAATACAAACAGTAACCTCATTAACCTACGCCCCTCTATCACGTAAAGGATTTCCCAACATAAAAATATGACACAGCATTACCATCAATTCTGAATCACCATATTACAGCTTTAAAATACAAACAGTAACCTCATTAACCTACGCCCCTCTATCACGTAAAGGATTTCCCAACATTTACATCTTTTATCCCGCGAAGAAATCGCAGTCAAGCAACTCTCAATCAAATTAATTTTTATTTCATTTCAAAATATCATTAACCTACGGCCCTCTATCACGTAAAGGATTTCCCAACCTTTACGTCTTCTAGATCCCGCGGAGAAATCACAGTCAAGAAACTCTCAATCAAATTATTTTTTATTTCATTTCAAAATAATTAGTCTACTTGAATTTCACCCCCTAAAATATTACACAAAAAAGGTACTTTTTCACATGTCACGCCACACTAGAAGTTCTATCTGAACTAGATTCTCTGCATACCATTCCAAATTGTTTTTAGGCTGTTAATGGAAGTAATTCTGTCCTCATCAAGATCTCCTCAAGACCTGGGTCTCTTCCAAACTCTTCTGGAGGGATAACCTAAGCCTATCAATTATGTGTTTGTACAGACAGCAGTAACTCATAGGACAACACATGGTACATAATCTTGCACTCTGCAATGGAAAACCATAACTCTATGATGCATGAGTAGAGAAGCGATGGAACATATAGATCTGAATTTATGCAATTAGTCAGTGTTGAAATTCCTGCAGATAGATACTTTGAAGCATTGGAGGGGCCCGAGCTTGAAGTTCTAAGGGTGAGAAGACTATGGATATATGCTTCACTATATTATTAGTAGATCAATAAATTCAGGTTATATTTGTTTTTATATATATGCTTGTTTATTGAGGCATAAATTATTTAGTATCCATGTTGATATTTATCTTTATTTTGAATTTAATTTGTTGATTTGTGGTGTGAAATATAAAAATATTTGATGGGAGTAATTCCCTGTGAGATCTAGAGCCCATGAGATATCAAGTTCTTTTGAGGTAGTCTTTTCTTGAGAGATATCAAGTGTCAACGAGATATCAAAATCTTTCGAGGTAGTAATTATTTGGGAGATAATAGTGCTGCTGAGAAATGGAATTTTTAAGAGTTAGTAATTGCATCAATACAATTGAGAAACGTTTAGTTCATGTTGCAGTCTATCTGTATAGGTTAGGTGTTCCATAAATTCTTTGCATATTTTTTCAATATGTGTGTGAAATTTATTGTATTGTATTGGTCTAAATTTAAAGTTATAAAACTTTTAGGATGTATCTCATGTTTGTTTAGTCGATGGATAGGGGGAATTATGTTGAAATGTTACTTTCAACAGTCGTTGTGCAGAGCCGCTTTCCATCTTTTTATCTCCAGTTTTTTCTCCTCCAGCCACTTGCCAAATGCAGTGAACAATCAATTTTTGTTTGAAACGACGCAGTCATTTTATTTGAATAATAGAGTCTTTTTAAGCGTTCGGGGACAGTCTCTGTTTTGGGCAAAACAAAATACTTTTGTTTTTTAAACACAGTCAAGTAGATATTTTATATAAGTACGCGGGCATTTTTTTATTTAACCCCGGTGGTCCCCACATCACAAGTGTCTTGTTGATGTGTCGAGTTCCGCAAGCGGAACGATCACATATAATACACAAAACCTTTTGTTATGGCCCGATGTGATGCATAGACTGCAATCGCATGTTTCATTATGTTAAAATCGCCCTCCACCTTAGCCAAGGTCCGTTGGTCCCACAGACCACGTGACAGTTTAATATTGTATCGCAATATTGATTCAATTGGGAGCGCTTTATTATTTGGCCTGATTGTGTTATGAGAAATGGCAGACCCGACGATTATTTATGCAATAGAGTTAAATGATTCATCGCGGGTCCGATCCCAATCGGCATCGAATTTTTTTTTGTTTATGGCACGATTGCAAATGGTGGACCCGACCATTTTATATGGTGGAATTAAATATGTCCATCGCATCCGATTCTCAATCGGAAATCGAAAATTGTTTTTGGTCGTTTGTTTTATTGATGAGCCCGGACCCGATGATCTTATAAAGAAGATTTGATAAGAGCATTTCAAGTTCACACAAGTAACCCTTTTGACATATATTGAAATTTATGAGATAACCTCCCAAAGATGATGAGATTCTGATGTTTTTCCTTGCTTTGATTTCAGGACTCTAAGAAAGTTGCAGCTTCTCCCATGGACAAAAAAGGGCCATTTCTTCTTAGATTTCCAAATGCATGCTTCGGAATGTGCATGGGGTTGGCAAGCCAAGCATCATTATGGAAGGCTCTCTCCACCTCTCCTGCTGTTAAATTCCTCCATATCCCACCGCACATAAATTTGACTCTCTGGTTACTTGCAGTGTGCATACTCATCCTTGTTTTCTGCACTTATTTGCTCAAAACTATTTACCATTTCGAGGTTGTCAAGAGGGAATTTTGCCATCCAATGAGGGTGAATCTCTTCTTTGCTCCATGGGTTGCTGGTATGACACTAGCTATAGAAGTACCTCTGGTAATAGCAGAGTCAGTTCATCCATCAGTGTGGTGCATTTTCATGGCTCCTTTGCTGATTTTGGAGCTGAAGATATATGGCCAATGGCTGTCTGGAGGAGAGAAGAGATTATCAAAAGTAGCTAACCCTTCCACACACTTGTTTGTGGTGGGAAAATTTGTAGGATCTCTATTAGCAGCTCGCATAGACTTGAAGGAACCTGCAAAATTATTATGGGCTATAGGGCTGGCCCATTACTCAGTATTATTTGTGACACTCTACCAAAGATTGCCTACCAGTGAAACACTGCCCAAGGAACTTCATCCTGTATTCTTTCTGTTTTTGGCAACTCCGACCACTACAAGCTGGGCCTGGGAGACAATTTTCGGAGAATTTGATACAGTTTCTCACATCATGTATTTTGTGGCACTCTTCATCTACACATCTCTCGTAAGTATAATTACATGGATCATTTGTTGGAAATTAATTCCAACTGCTGAAGTCAATCAGCAGTAAGTGCAGAAGTGAAAGATCAGCGACACATTGAAGCCTAGGAAAAGGCGGTTGCCGCTGTATTAATGAAAATTTCAAAAGGATTGGAAAGCCACACAGGTGTAGTATAGAACAAATGGAATTAGACCTTTGATATTTTATTCAAGGCAGCAACCGATTTCATAATGAGCAGAGTTTAATGCCAAGACTCAAAGTCTCGCCAGCAGGCAGAGCTTTGATTACAGACTGGAACAGGTTTTAAAAGCCTTACCAATATAATCGGCTGAGTAAGTAGCAGAGACAGTAATCGCAAGTTTTTTCTTGCAAGTGTCTTATTGATGTGGCGAGTTCTACAAGCAGAACGAACAAACAGATATCACAACCCTTTTGTTTTGGGCCGATCAGATCATACAAATCGCATGTATTTTAAACAATCACCCTCCCACAAAGCAGAGGCTCGCGCTGGTCCCATAGACCATGCGACACAATACAATGTAATCACAACATCGCAATCAGACGGATTCCTTGTTATGCCCCAATTGCACTATCCAAATGGTGGACCCGACCAAGTAATAGGCCGGAGCTTAATTGTTCATCGCGTCCGGTTCCAAATCGCAATCGGAGATCGCAATATTCTTGCACAAGGCCCGATCGCACATGAGTTGAAGTCGCAGATCCGATGAAGTTTATTATGGCAGAGTTTAATGTGGGATCGCGTCTGGTCTATCAATCGCAATCGAAAGTTCTGATGAACCATATGTATTGATATGAGCCTGGACCTGATTTGTTTATAGGGCGGATTTAAAACAAGTCCATCGCATCCGTTTTCCAATCGGCGATCAGAACTTTTGATATGCCGCATTTGTTTGTTTTAACATGCGGACCTGATGTTTTAATATGTTTTGTTTTATATTATAATATATGCGGCGCATACATAATGAAAAGGCCCGAGAGCCTGTAGTTAATAGTTTTTATTATTTTTTTTATGCACAGCAGTGCGAATTAAAAAAACAGAGCGTTTTATTTTGAGACAGAGCGTGAATTAGAAATACACAACAGCGTATTTTCAGTGAGACAGTGAATGTTTTAGTGAACTGTGTTGTAGCAACATTCACTATTTTGTAAATCCCTCTGTGTGAGGAAGAATTTGTAACAGATTTTTATGAAATAGATGTTTTTTCTTTTTCTGAGTTGAAACTCTATCTCCTGTGAGTGAATTTTTAATTTCTCTGTGTTAAAGAGGAGAGTATTACTCTCTCCACTGTTCGTTCTGAAATTTTCAATATTCCAA